>CM067360.1:27971091-27988262 GCA_034401795.1 Chaetoderma sp. LZ-2023a | reverse complement strand
GACTCATAGACGATATTCCATGGAGGGTTGTAAGTGGATCGACCTTGAGGCCCACAGAATGTGTATTGAAATCGAACACGGTATAAACTCAGCTGAACGTCAGATTCTTGGATGCTATGTAGATGGGTATTGTGAAGCTAAGAAATCTGTGTGGGATTTCCAGGTTGTTCTACCGTCGGGTGTCTGAAGTGCTTCCCTAAGAATAGAAATGTAATTAAGAGCCCCTTCGATCCTTCTTTGACAATGTCGGATTGCTACTTCAGGCATCTCACATGCCTACATGAATTTAGAAAAAATGGTTTTACAGTATACGAAATGTGGTCATGTGATTTCCAACATATGCTTAAAGCTGACTCCATTGCTTCAGATTTTGTAAAAATTTTTATATATCACGACCCCATTAAACCCCAAGATTTGCTATATGGAGGTAGGACAAATGCCATTGAACTGTTGGACAAGGCTGAGGATGGGGAAGTCATATAGTATTCAGATATTTGTAGTCGCTATCCATATGTGTTAAAATATAAAGATTTTCCAATTAACAACCGAGAATATTATATTCACAATATCCAAAAATGGGGGTGACAATACAATTTATATAGATATTTTCAGACCCACACACAAATTTGCCAAAAAACGAGACTTCAACTTGACAGTAATGCTATTACTAATAGGATACATGTCAGGAAGAGATTAGAACTGACAGTCAAACCTCTCTAGAGTGGGCCATCTGGTTTTTTTAAGCAAATTTGCAGACAAAGAGATTATTTTTTAGAATTTACAACTGTTATGACTGACTCAACATAAACAATGTTTTTTTAAAGACAGGTAGTCCTAATTACCACATGTTTTAAAGACCTACCATCTTGGGCTCAATATTTTAATGATTCGAAAAGTGATCATTAATTTATCCCAGTGATAGAATATTAAAGATGTGATCGTTCAAAAAACACACTTCCCATTTTTTAACGATTCCCGCTTAATGTTTTAGATTTTCATCCAGTTTTAAATCTGATTTGGGGTGACAACTAATATTTTATCGGTTCCCGTTTATCGGATTTCACCTACCCATTTATGAAATTACAACTATAAATCTACCGTTTATCAGCTCAGTCAATCAGAAACCTCCATTTATCGGTGCAGCCAATCAGAAGCCTCCATTTATTGAACCCCATGGAAGTGGCGTTTTCCTATCAGGAAATGGGGTTTCTGATCCTGAAGTAGCCATTTCCGGTCATTTCTGGTCCGGATGTAAGCATTTTCAGTCTGGAAGTGGGGGTTTCCAGTACCGGAAGTGCCGTTTCCAGTCCAGAAGTGGGGTTTCCGGTCCAGAAGTGGGCGTTTCCAATCCAGAAATGAATGTTTCCGGTACCGGAAGTCGGTGTTTCCGGCCCGGAAGTGACGGTTCCGGTACCAGAAGTTCCATTTCCAGTACTGGAAGTTATGGTTTCCGGTCCAGAAATGGGTGTTTCCGGTCTGGAAATGGGGTTTCTGGTCTGGAAGTTCCGTTTCCAGAAGGGGCGTGGTTTAATATTTAAATTTGATGACGTCACAACCGGTACAGCGGCTAAGGCAATTAAAATCGTGGTCTATGTAAGCCCATTAACTACTCCCATAGTAAAGTCTGCGTGAAAATAAACTCAATCATTTAAATTCATTCGTTCCTTCGTTTGTTTATTCATTCATTTAGTTCCGCATCTCGTTCTCGCGTTCAGGCTTGTCCAAAGCATATGAAACTAACTTGGACACAGTGCCGTGCTGGTAAGGGACGAGGTGACGAGTTTTTCACATACCACTTCCTGGACACGTCCATTATTTTAGTCCGTAAATCTCCATATCCGTTTGGTTTAGCTATTTGCTAAGTTGCTACCATTTGCAATTTTGGAAAGCATCATTATACTATCATAAGTTTTATGAGAATGACGACATAACCCAATTCTGCTTTAATGTGATGGCCAACCCCTTTCACCCACCCCCCACCCCACCCCCTACACACCCCCTACCCAGCCACACACCCCACCTCGTCACAAATTCTAGAAGCCATCACGTCCCTGCTAGGACACATAGAAGCGAGGGGAAGACGAAACGCCCATCCGCTGATATTGTAGTCACGGTCTGATGATAATGATGATGATAATTTATAATAATAAGTCATTGTTAAAATCTACCACCAAAGCAACAATTTGTGTATATTATTACCTTATATGCTTTGTAAAAGGCCTGAGCCTAAATAAAGTGATCTTGGACTTGAACTTGGTACAAGAATTGCTGCTCAAGCGTTCAGCAATCACACCTCATTATGTCTTTCAGGATATTATTCAATGAATCCGATCTGCAGATCCAATATATGACGTCATAAGTCAATTACGTCACATGTAGGCGGATGTTACAATCATAATTGTAAAATAAAGGGAAATACTCCGCCATGAAGCTGGAATAGTCCGCCGAGTGTACGAATTGTATGTCTTTGATGGATTTACTATTTAATGAACATTATGTTGAAAATTTTGAAACTAATTTGACTGGCTAGCACTTGCTGCCTATGCAGCAGGCGCAACTGATCAGATTAATTTCAAAATATTCAACAGCTTACCTGTACAGTCACCGGGACATTGGGATTCTGGGAATTCAGTGTTTGATCGATCCCAACACTGCCAACGCGTGGGCTGAGCATAGCTATAAATGGGAGGGACATAGCTATAAATGGGCGGAGCATAGCTATAACTGGATCCCCCATCGTCACTTTGATTTAGTGGTTACGGTCAAAGCTCAACTATCAATCATCATGCTGAACTTACTAGAAAATTAACCATTTTCATTCTCTTGGAATCCTTGTGTCAGCTATGCGCCGCTCTTCAAGCCTAATAGTCAGGCCCTATGGTGAAATAATTGTGCACATTTGGTTAAAAGCACCATATTTGGCATGGCGATAGCATTTGACCTGTAGATTAATATTAGACATGGACCCATTTGAATTTTAAAATATTTTTCAAGATGGCCGCCATTTTCAAAATGCCCGCCATGATATTCCATAATTGATTGCATTCAAATGCCCATAGAAAAGTGATATAACTCCAATTTTGACATAATGGTAGTATATCTGAAGAGTACTAATAGATGCTATATGTTATCTTTATTTTTAGTTCAAAATGGGGATCATTTTTTCAAGACGGCTGACGGAATATTAAAATAAATGTCCAAACTACTTAACCAACATTATATGTGCCGTACACAGGATTTCAAACATCAAATTTGACATGATAATATTATATTGTGTATTAATGTTAGATATGGGTTCACTGAAATTATTTTGTTAGTGGATAACTATGTTCAAAATGGTCACCATATTAAGATCACCATTTTAAGATGACCACCAAACCATTCAGCCATACAATTCCAGTATCTCATTTTCAATGCAATCTTACTGGAATAGACATAATAGACAATTAATTTAATTTCAAAGTATTCGAAAAAAATATTCATTATAAACGATGAGTTGTCTCTGGCGTGTATGGTTAAAAGATAAAGGTAATTGCAAATTAGTAAATTACTCACACAATTGATACATTTTCTTACCATTACTCTGGTATCTTAAAATTCTATCATATTACTTGGTAATTTACTGGTCATAACCGTTATTAGTACGTTAAAAGGATTCAAAATGAAATAGGTATCAGCTTGACAGATTAACCCTTTCACCGATAAATTCCCTGTCTCTCAATCTCAGGCCAAAGAAACATGAAAGCTGTTGATTATTTTAAAATTGATATGACTGTAGTTCATTGCTACCTTAGGCACAAGTGGCTTCAAGTCATATTAATTCCAAAATATCCAACAAAATAAGCATGTATATCGTAACGAGTTTACATTTTCATGGACTTGCCATTGAAAGGATTAAATTCAGCCTTAGTACGGGTCCATAGACTAGATACAGCAGCAGTTTTAATCTCGGTTGCATTGACCACCAGACTTGCAATGAGTGGTACACTGCATTTCAGATTTGATGCATTTGCATTGTCCTCTAACCCTTTGTCTAGATGGCATCCGCAACACAATAGTTCCTGGCATGCTTTAGATCCCTCGGGGCAACGTCGTCCACAGAGGTTTCCAGGCCTGTGTTTCTGAGTTTCTCCAACCTCATTGGCTTGGGCATGGTAATTCGGGAGTAGGAATCAGACACTGTTACAAATAATGTGCAGCTAAATATGCAACTCGTTTTGTATGTTGCAGTAACGCATCTGATGTAGGTATTTTCGAGCGATCTTCCTTTCTGCATGCACATGATTTTGCGGGCATCATTGACTTTCTGGCAAGCACTTGTTATATCATACATTAGGACAACAAATTGTTCAACTATTCGTAGTGCATCATTGTTCTGTTGGTGTTTGTCTCAATGGCGCAAATGTGGTTGTCACTCCACCATATGGCATCCATGCTGCCCATGCAGTGACCGTGCCTCGGCCGGCAAATGAAGATGTTTGGTCGCACGTGGTAAAGGAGTGAAAACATGAAGTGATCTAGATTTCTCGGGTCCAACAGTTGTAACAATATCATGTACTGCGATGCAGCGGAAATGTTTGCCTGTTCAAAATGCAATCCACTTTTCAGTAGTATCCATTTCACTAAAGAAGAAAATGACTAGCACTACACCATCAGTATCTACAATTCTTAGCATGACTTTATAGAAACCGTGTTTGGCACAATCGGATGTGTGCTAGAGTAATCTAGTGTCGGCCTCTTTATGCGCACATCAGGATATGTCACACATATTGTCATTAGATGTGGACAACACAAGATTACCACTGGTAGACAGACCGCATTTTCCTTAGCATAGAATCAAAGCTGTCTGTTTAGCTAGGTAATTGAATAGTTCGGTTTTGATGTCTTCTACCTTCATGAACTCAGCCCATTTGCTTGGAAGCTTTACGCCCGGTTCAACGGTGCGATGGATACCCATTCCATGTTTGCCCCGGGCAGTGGCTTTCAAACTGTTACTATTGTATATGTCCCAGATGGCATTGTACCTCTAAACAGACTGCAATTGCTTTCTAATGTCAGGCAAGTATATACGGTCTGCATAGTCAACACATATTTTGCAGGCACCCTTTGATTACAGAATATTCACAAGGGCTGATCCATCGATGAGCGTTACATCTACTGCTGGTGCTCCTTCTGGGGGGAATTGGACACGTTCTCTTGACACTTCAATAAGTCAGATCTTGCTTCCAGTCTCAAGTTGTCAGATTGTGAAATGGAAGGTGGTTATCCTTGATTCTCATGAGCGGAGAATTCCTCGAGTTTCCTTGGCGAAACTTGGCATGGAATATACAGCTGTAAGAACAGGGATCAGTTCTGTTTCAGTGATGTAATTCCTTGTTTTCGTGTAGAATTCTACAGGTTCTGCGGATTACTGAAGAGAGCAAACTTATTCCGTTTTATAGGATCTGTGATTGACTTTGTTTGACTCACAAGGCTCTCTTCGACAAGCGAATTAAACCGCTGCAAGCCAGCATTATAATTTTCGGTACTGTTGTCACTAATTTATCACACGAGGGATCTTTGGTGTCTAAAACTATAATATCATGACTCTTTTCTGTGAAAAGCTTTCTTATACTTTCAACAACAGCAACCAATGCTCCAACCTGATTTTGAAATGTGGCCTGAACACTTTTTACTTGTTCGTGGTGATGAGGCTCTGGGCCTTTGCCGTGATGTGTCTTTATAGCATCTTGGCATACTTCGAATTCGGCAACTGCACTAGCAACCTCTAGTCCTGAAACCATCTATCGCAGTAATTGAGATACACTTTCTGTTTACCTAATACTACCACCATCCCCCTTTCACAAACGTATTGTTCTGTTTATGGGTATGGTAAATCGATATGGCCGAGAATAGACGCTGTGTTTTGCGTATGACAAAGCAGCCACTCTGAAACATAGATGCTACATAGATATTTCCACAAGTTTAGCATATCGCGTAAGTGAATGGGTAGCTAACGAGCATAATTGTTGTAGTCAAGGGCGAAAACCCAGGGTACTAGACGGCTCATGGATTCCTGATACAGTTCAAAGTTTACATCATGCAGTGACTGAATAATCACAAGGATCAGTAACTCAATGTTTATTTTAGTGCCCAGTACAGGAATTGAGGACTGTCTAAAGACGTCTTTGATAGCCATCGTGGAAAGTCAAGTTGCATTTCATCTTCTGGCAATAACTGTATTTACCTTTGGTAGGTATTATCCATAACACGGTTAACTGGTGAGCATGTCGTTTACGATATATACATGGATGGCCCTAAGATATGACTCTGCTGTGTCAGATGATACAATATTCCGTATTTCAACGAAATAAGGCCTTATTTTGAAGCAAGTTTCAAAATGGCTGTCATTTTGAAATTACAAATTCAATGTAATATCAAATACGTATTTTGTGTATGATAGAGACTTATGCTATGATTATTGTAACTCTGTTCGAATTATGCGTTTTGCGCAATTAAGCAACTGCTTATAGTAGTTTGATTAAATTGGAACGTTCTCCTTACTTTCCCAAGCATCCATCTTGAAAATGCCAGCCATCTTTAAATGTAAAATTCTAAATATATATGTAACCAATGTTCTTTCCTGTATGATATACTTGCATTGACTCAAATGAGAGGATTTTGTCTTTCATTCTTATCATTTTATACAATCAAAGGTATTCGGCCATAAAGATGACTCTTGCGGTAATATTTTGGCGGCCATCTTGAAAATGGCAGCCATTGAAAATAATATCAGTTTATTCATATATCTGTTTTATTCAGTAGGTAGAGTACTATTGCCACATCAAAATTGATGTTGCAACTCCTTTCTGGAGACAACTGAATGTAATTTTAGCGATCTGGGTCTATTTCGATATTATCGCGGTGGCCATTTTGAAAATGGCTGCCATCTTGAAAAATATTTTAAAATTCAAATGGGTACATATCTAATATTAATCTATGGATCAAATGCTATCACCATGCCAAATTTGGTGCTTTTAACCAAATGTGCACAATTCCATCAATTTTCTGCACCATATTGCTTGACTAGATAATCAAATATTGACCCCGTGACCTTCAAATGTATATTAAGGCAATTGATTATGCAACTCTCAAAATTTAACAGGCGAATTAGGTGTGATGTGAGATTGATGAAATGTCGTTAGAAAGAGGTAATTAATGGTCGTTTTATTAAAAAAAGTATATTAACACTAAAGCTTCATAGGAAAAACTGGCAATAGTGTTTTATTTATTAGTGATGTTGTTAGGTAAGCTACGCCATGTTGCCACGTTTTTTTACATTAGCCGGTTAACTATCAAACCATCAAATCAACAGCCTATCGATATGGTTACATTAATCCTTCAAGCCTTCAATTTCTTCGAGAAAATTTCAATCTTGCCAAAGAAAATGTAAACTTGCAGACTAAGAGTTGCAGACTAAGAGAAGACTATTTCTGAAAATGTACAACTGGAATGACTACCTCGGTTATCGATCCAGTCATTCCAGTGGTAAACTTTCAGAAATAGCCTTCTCTTGATCTGCAAATTCACATTTCACAAGACCACAGTCACTGTGTAGAAGTCGTTTTTGGCTGTTAAATGGTTAAAGCTGTCAACGCTGCAGATCAGATATGCTGACGACAACGACGACGACGACGAGGAGGATCAACAACTGACCCAGATAACGCAGCATATTGGGCCGATACCGTGCCGATACTTTCAGCATCGGCCCGGTATCGGCCCAGCATCGGCCCAGTAAGCTGCGTTATCAGGGGACGTAGGAGAAGAAACTGTTGTCAAAGAAAAAGAAGAGTGTGAAGAACTGATGGCAGTTACATTATGTTTACAAACTACTGCATCCGCCTAAATAGTAGGCCGTTGTCGTCGTCGTCGTCGTCGTTGTCGTCAGCATATCTGAGCTGCGGCGTTGACAGCTTTAACCATCTAACATTCATATCAGCCAATATCAGTCATGTATCATGCAGATGTGTATAATACTGTCCGCTACGTCATCTATATGCAAAACGCCGGCGCATTGTATTTCATCCTGTCAAGCGCATTGTCCTATCGATCACCAACAAACGTACACTATATCGACCCTCTGTGCAATCTGCATGGCCATGTCCTAAGGTCTGTATCAGCCATGAAATGCCTTGGGCTACCAATCATCCAGGGACATTAAATGGGGGCCAACAGATCAAAAATATATGTAATAAGGCAAACAAGTACTGTTGCTTTCCGCGCGTCGTAATTGCCAACATTGCATCAGTAACCATCAAAGTTCAAGCATATAAGACCCTTGTGGGCCCCTCCCCGAATATGCAAGCGCCGTATGGGATCCATACACACAGGCGGCGAACATCCACAAAATTGAGATGTTTCAAAGAAGAGCTGCTCGATACGCATCACAGTAGATCGCACAATACATCAAGCGTATCAGATATGATCACCCACCTAAAATGGTGAATTCTGCAAAGAAGATGACAAGATGAAGGACTCTGTATGCTGTACAAGACCTTGCATAACCAAGTAGCAATCATCTCTGAGGGAAAGCTGCTCGAACCAAATCGCAGATCTCAAAACGCACCTGAATACTCCTTCCACATACTGCATAGTCGTACAGAGACACGCAAAATGGTGTTCTCCCTGAGGGACTATCTGTGACAGTGACTGGAATGCCATCCCATACGATGTTTCCCCCAGCCCCCCCCCCCCCCCCCGCAAACACCTCTGGCACGTTCAAAGAAAAGGTGTCTGCCCAGGCGCAAGTGGTTAGGGTGCGGAACACTGTAAATAGTGTACATAGACATACTTTCATCAGCCTGTTTTTGGAGAGACAATCCTACATCATGTATGTCATTTATCGTTTTTCTGACCCATCTTCTGCAGGCATAGACTGTGTACCACACCCGCAAACTAGCAGAATCTTCAGCAAGTTGAAGGAAGCCAATCAACAGGAAGAAAAAGAAAAAGAGGAAGAAGAAGAAATATATCCTGTGTTGGGCCATTTTGGTAGAGTCCTGAAGCTTAAATCCATCTGTGACCTTGTCTTAATTAGATAGGCACTGACAGCTATGGAGTTCATATACACGAGAGTACCTACATGAATAGCGAGATGACTTGAGGCGCATACCGGCAGAGCGGGCCTGTCGGGTTGTCGCAGTGGTTCTTAAGGCGTGGTAGTGGGTAAAGGTGGTGGCGGCTTATAGTCGGCCGGCAGTGGTGGAGGTGGCGGCGGCTGTGGAGGCAGCGGTAGTGGTGGAGGTGGCCGTGGCTGTGGAGGCGCCGGCGGTGGTGGTGGTGGGGGGGGGGGGGTCATTGAGGCAGCGGTGATGTTTCCATCGACGGAGATAGTTTTTGGTGCGCACGTTCGGAGGAAGGTTCCCAGGCTGCCAGGCTTTTTTCTTATCCGGGAGAGTGAAATCTGGTCGGGTTATCCGCGGGGCAAGGGATGTGTGTGCGGGTGGAGTGAATGCGAGGTGCGAGTCGAGCTTTTCTTTATTTGGGCCTGTCTTCTCTCCGGCGCTAGTGTGGTGACAGCAGGAGAGGGGGAAGCGACAGAGAGAAGTTGCGAGGGCGGTCTTTGCACTAGGTTATTTCCAATGGTGGTTACGTCGCTATTTAGTCACTATCTGTTCTGTGAGCCATGCCCGCCCAGTGTCGCATGCGTATCTAGGGTATGGCAGTAGGGAAAGTCAGCTTTAACATATTAAGAGTGTGCCTCGCGTAGTGAGAGGACTGTTTGAGATGATGCAAACGAAGCCTGGCATAAGTTCAGCAAAAGACCAGATCTATTCCGACACAAAAGATATATCCAGTGTTCAATATCCAGCAACGAGATATTGGATATTCAATATGTTGTGACGGGATATTGGATAGTCGATTGATTAGGTTGATAGATGGATGAATGGATGGCGCGGGGTAGAGTAGTGGTGGAGTAGTAGTGGGTTGTTGTATGGTGGTGAGGGGTTGGAGGGATGGTGGTGGTGTTTTATTGTGTTTGTGTGGGTCGGGGTGGATGAATGAATGAATGAATGAATGAATGAATGAATGAATGAATGGGTGGGTGGTTGGCTGGGTTGGTGGTTGGTTGGGTAGTTTTTTGGGTGGCTGGGTGTGTAGCTGGGTGGGTGGGTGGGGTGAATGGATGGAGGGAGGGGTTGAGGGAGGGAGGATGGTGGGTAGTTGGCGTGGTAGGGAGGGAGGAAGAGCGGGTGGGCGGGCGGGCGGGATGGATGGGTTGATGGATGGATGGAGAGATAGATGGATGGACATATGGATGGGTTGTGTGATGGGTGGTGGCTGGCTGGTCCGCGTGGGGTGAGTGGAGATGTGAGGGATAGTGCGTGTGCGTGCGTGTGTGTTTGTGCGTGGATGGATGGATGGATGGGTGGATGGATGGATGGATGGATGGATGGTTAAAATGTGCATTTCGGAATGATATTAGTGACACGTGACCTAGATACTTAACAATTTGACCGTAACCTATTTGTCCCCTGGTCATCTACAATATAAAAAATAAATAAATAAATAGATCGATTAATTGATACATACATTTATTTCACAGTAGGCTAATTTGGCCATGTGTGTGCGTTATATAATATAAGAATAAGCCAGAAAATGAGGTTGCTACATTAATGTGATAATATTACATATTATTATGGTTATTTTTTATTTAATGGCTGATACCAGGAGGTGTAGGAGGTATTACGCGAGCTCCGTATTATCTTACTGGTTTCTAAAGTTCACATGCGTTATTGAGTATTTACTTATAATCTAAGTTACTAGTTAAAGTATTAACATTCTTCAGATACATATAGTTTTGGTAAACCAGCGTCAGTTAAGTTCCCAGCCAAACTGGTAGTTGGCCGTCGAAGTGGTTTAAAGACATGTTTCCGCATTGGGACAGTGTAATTTACGATCGGCCAAACCGCAGTATGCATAATCAGTGCGCGAATGCCACCACAACAGAATTAAGTGCGACAGTGCCAAAGTGAAATAAACCAATCAACTAACCCGCCTAAATTATTATCACCTGCGGTGACATCATCCCTGCCTCCATACGTTAATTGGGCACAACAGAACGGGCACGACTGGGCGCAACGGAACGGTGCCGAAAATGTGGACAGACTGTTACCAAACAAGTATATAGAACATCGACGTATTTCATCACATGATCACAAAAGGCAACATTATCACAATTTAACCCACCTAAACCAATTATCAGCAACTCGGGTTTAAGGCAAAGTGGTGAAGATATCCGCAGACATGTGCTAAATAACATAAGTGAACACCCGATAATTACCCGCAGTATCACAATCCATAACCGGTGATAGTTTATTAAACTTACGACCATGCACAGCAAACACAGACGGTCACGTCAGGAGCGCCAATGACTGATACCCAATCTAATAATTCTTTGTACATCGCATATTTAAGGCTGCGCGGGTATTGTCTAGAACTGTTGACCCAAAAATACATGCTCTTGACTTACTTTCTTTAATAGCATCATGAATAAGGTATATAACATTCATTTCTGATTGCGCTAGTAATTGTTAAAATCTAGCTTCTTACCGACTAAAAATAATTTGTTTTATTTACAATCGATTAATTCTAATGCTAATTTGTTTAATCAGCACGCGGTGGAACAACGAGCTATATATAGCCTAATGTTTGCTATTAAGTTAAATAATATGCTGTTATTGTTTTAGTACAGCTTGTTGAAAATTGTTTGTGTCAAGGAACAGCAAAATCTTTCAATTGATTACTCTCATTTTAACATTCTGATGACAAGCGGTCATCTAGTCATATCATGTGCATTGGTTAAACATCCTGGTAATGACGATTTTGACCCGTTGCAAGGGGGTTGGGCGTAATTAGAGCGTTCGCCTATTGAATTAAGACTGATCGTTTCGTTTCGTTTCGACTATTACCTTGAGAGAGCGCAAACTAACCCACTGGTCAAGGTGGTCGTTAACTTGTGATCTTAGCTTTAAAGACTTATCTAAACATGAGATGGGTTACTTAGTTTCGTTGTGATAACTCCCTCGCTCAAAAATACAGCGCCAATAAACATGTTTATATTGTATCCGAATTACTACAATTTAAAAATCCCTCGGAACTCGCGATGTCGACTACCTGTCTAGATGGTAACTGGAGATCTCGCCCCACGGTGATTTAGCCCCCGGCGATCTCGCCCTCTGGACTCATTAAGGGGCGAGATCGCCGCGGGACGACATCGCCTACTTTTTAACCGGCGATCTCGCCCTCATAAGTGAATATATTGGGGCGAAATCGCTAGTCAATCTCGGCCCCCCCCCCCCCCCCCAATACTTTATTCAGAATTTGATCAGAGAGCATTTATTGATAGCCACCACGTACGGCGCTTAGTTTATCAACACGTATTATATGAGAACACGTAGGCCTTCTATACCAATGCATACAATTATTTATAGCCTATAATCTACATGCCGTAGTAGTATATGCTACCATGCTTTTCCTATCTAAAACGGCGGACTCCTGTCGTTTATCTGAGTGTAATGTGATCTGTCATAAAAAGTTGCGGTTTTACATGGTAATATGATTAATTTGACTAATTTTTACTTCCTGTGTTAACATCAAACAACTTTCAGCCAAATTAGTTTCAAAATCTTCAAATAAACATTAATTACATTGGTAAACCACACTGGTCATTACGTAGCATTTATCATGCGCTCAGAGATCAGCCAGTGGTGCCATTGTTGTGAGATTGAAATTTTCTAATTCCATATCATATTGCATGAAAAAACACGGGGTTTATATATTCTGAAATATAATGCTAAAACAAAACACCAAGCCGAAACACAAGCTAAAGTGACTCAACCATATTGTTCAATTGGTATGCAGGTGTAAGCTATATGACAATTAATTTTCACACCTTTCGGGTTTATCTAAACATACCGTAGTGACGGCAAAACCACAATGGCCTTTTATTACCTCACATGATTTTGTAAAAAGCCGAGTGTAAAGTGAACGGTGTATATGTAGGCATTGCTCTTCAATCTAATATATATTGAATGGTCACAATCTGGTGGTTCCCTAAGGAAGGCAGTCAGGACACGTGGGGAACTAACAGATGGAAGGTGCAACTTGAAGACAACACATAGCCTATGTAAAATGTATTTTTGTGTGTGTTTATTTACAAATGTAGGATACTACATATTTATTGTCTACCATTTAGAGGCTAAAAATAATTTACAATTATTTACAATTTCGCTTGTAAAATATGTACATTTATAAATATTCACACCAAAATGCTTGACAATTGCTTGAGAGGCTTAAATTATGAACCTCAGTGTAATGAACCGAAATAAAACCTAGTATATGGCTTATGCCTCGTAAAATGCTGCTGCTGATGATGATGATGATGATGATGAAGGCTCTGCCTGTTTGATTGATTGTGATGTATACTTATGCAATGGTCAAGGACATACGTTCCGAACTACAAGCTAAGTGTACAATGGACCTTTCCATTTTTAGCTATGCCCCGCCCATCACTAGCTAAGCTCCACCCACACCTTGCCGTGTTGGGATTGATCGATCCCCAAATGCCCTAGCTATCAATTTCCTGAAAACTATACAGGGAAGCTGCTGAATATTTTGTAACTAATTTGACTGGGTGCTGTTGCTGTCTATGGCAGCAACAGCGCCCAGACAAATTAGTTTCAAAATATTCAACAAAATATTAAATAGTAAAAGCAAACAATTTGTACAACAACGCATAGACCGTCTTCAAATATGCGTTCGTGACGTACTTATCGACGTTATTCATGACGTCATTCAGTATGATGTCATTGTACACATCACGCAGTTCATTCTGACGTCATATGATGGGTGGGTACTCTGGAAAGGTGAATTTATGTATATGATGCAGCAGCTGTATGCAACGATTGTCTGTGATCTAAAAAGAAAAGAAAATATTAAAAATATATGTGTGCGTATACCACCCAGGGCGAGATCGACACGCGGCGAGGTCAACCTCCTCTCTGGGGCGAGATCGCCGAGGGTCGAGATCGCCGTAAATCGTTTAGATTGGCGGAAGGTTTGAACAATTAGACTTAGGCCGTGTTCTTACTGGAGCGTTAATCGGGAATAACGTCATACCTCAATATTGCGTTACGCCGGTTAAGTCTCTAGTTCTAGAGATATAGGTAATGATGTGGTTTTAACGGAATTGCGTTAAATGAATTATTCGCGCAGAATGAGACTCATCCATTGCACGTTAGACAAGCGTCAATGATACGTACACATTAAGGAGAGAAATCATTTTACCAAATTAGATTATGTTAACACTGAATACGAAAGTCAATCATTTACAATTTTATAAATATTATCGTGTATGTTAAATATTTCGAAACTAATTTTACTGTGTTCCGATGCTACAAACAACATCAGCATCTTGCAGTCACAGTTTTAAAATAATTGTAAAGTTACAGACAGAGTGCAATTCAGCATTAGCCATTTAGTGGGAATAGAAAATAAAGAAATGTTGACTTTATATGTTCAAATGGGTCTACGTTTTGACCCTTTAATGGACAAATTTGGCAAATATTATTCTAATTTTCTTATGGAATTTGCAGACAAAGAAAGATTATTTTTGAAAATGTATCCCCGGGAGAGTCTGGTTTCACCATCGAGCCAAAGATTTCAGTTGTAAATTTTCAAAAATAGACTTCTTTAGGTTTGCAAATTAACAGTTCTCAAGACCAATACAGAGGCCGACTTAGCAGCAATAAAAATTTAGGCATGGTTTTCAGCACATCGGAATCATTTTCTTTAGCACAGAAACGATTGGCTGACCAAGCACAGAGGGCCCTTTTTTCTCTAAAGAAATATTGTCACAAATATGTAAGCCTAACACCCAGCCATCTATGTGGTCTCTTTGCCAAACTAATCCTACCCATTCTTTGTTATGGCAGCGAGACAGGGGGGTTATGAAGTTGAAAAATGTCATTTAAAATTTTCCAAACAGTTATTAAATGTGAAGCAAGGGATTTCGAATTGCATAATTTACGGGGAGTTGGGTAGAGTACCACTCTATCTGACCAGAGAAACACGAATATTGAAGTATTGGTTTAAAATACTGGAATCTGAACCAAGAAAGTTAATAAGAAATATTTATGATGTTTTATATAATGATTGTATAAATAAATCACGTATTAACTGGGCGAGTAAGCTTAGAGATATGTTGTACAGGCGCGGTTTTAATGACGTTTTGGGTATCGCGAGGCAGAAATGTAGCCAAAAATATGTTTATTGTACAATATAAATAAAGTATTGAAGCCCTGAAGGGCTACGTCTGCGAAAAATTTTTCTCGAGCGCTGGACTTAATATCTCGAGCGCTGGACTTAATATCTTGAGCTCTCGACTTAATAACTCGAGCGCTCGAGATAATTATGTCAAGCGCTCGAGATACTTATGTCAAGCGCTCGAGATAATTATGCCAACCGCTCGAGATAATTATCTCGAGCGCTCGAGATAAATTTGTTCTAGGAATTTGTTGGACGTGACCGCAGATTGTTGAACAGATGCACATGGTAATCAAATTAAAGGAATGTTTGCTCTTATAGTACACTTCACGAATACATGTACGCCCTCCATACATCTCCCTCCTATTAAACACTCACGTGTTTAGACATCGATGATCCATCTGCGTAAACACAAACACACACGCACGAACGCACTCGCGGACGCACGCACTCACGCACACACTCACGCACGCACTCATGCATGCACGCACGCACGCACGCAGAATGGTCAATAAACCACATCTAAACCACACTCGATTAACACCGAGTCTGATATCATTCAAACTCGATTCAATTGACTGTTACCTGTCAAATCAGACCATTTCTAAAATGGCTCTTTAAACCACATAACCCAACCGGCCACCACCACTTTCACTTAAGTCATCTTGACAAGCTATTTTATTAACATACCTCCCACAACTGTCACATCTATTTGACACGCATGGTTAATAATTTCTTTCTGTTATAAATCATTATAAAACTGCATCATATTGCTCAGTACTATGACCTCCACCATTGCGTTACTATTGTGGCCTTTCATTCCATCTTCTGTAAAACATATCCATTACGGGATGATGGACGTGTTTACATAAGTTAGCCTGAATCTGGTCATAATTTCATCAGAGTTGTAAACACGTAATAATTGTGCCATGACATTGGTCCGGCAGCCCATTGGCCCCACAATTTCATTGATCCGACAGCACATTGGTCCGACAACACATTGATCTGAGTGCCCATTGGTCCGACAGTGCATTGGTCCGACAACGCAGTGGTCCGACATCTCATTGTTTGTTTCTACTGTATTGTATCGCGTGTTTTCGCTCATTTTGATAACCGACAGGTCGCGTGGTTTCTATTTCCTTGGTATGCGTATCAAAAACGTTACCATCCATATAGGTCACACCCACCCAACCCACACATTTGGTTATGTCATTCATCTGTCGACCTAATCTTATAGTTTTTCGTACATCTTTATATATATATCTTTGAATACATACCAATTGATATTCGTCTACCTGTCTGTCCATCCGGTCCAAACATGTAATTCGTTTGACCAACCACCACATAAGACGCCCCACCCGACCCCAGGATATATCTTTGTTATTTCTATAAGTCAATCCAACTTTGGTGCTACGTAATTGCATATTATCATAAAGTCTTTCTGCGTATCGGAAGTTGCTTACTATATATTTTAGTGGAGGGACATAACCTGTTGTGGCCAAATGGTCATTATGATGGCATGGTACATATTAAGCGACCACCTGTTTCTAATCACTTCTAATTCACATGGTCACTTGAACACGTGTATGTATTAAGCACGGCTAGTCCACACACACCCCATCCACGAACGCCACAATTCCTGGTGATTTCCTGTTCAGTTACAATTTCAATCCGAAACAACGAAAAAACTAAGAATATTTCGCAACTAATTTGACTGGGCGTTATTTCGTCAAAATATTGTCAAAATATTCATAATTGTCATGAAATTGAGATTCCGGACCATCGCGAAATGCTACGGAAATAAATAATACATTATATTGATGATAATTTATTTTGTAACGATGATTATCTTGGTGACGACGGAG
>CM067360.1:27803591-27966091 GCA_034401795.1 Chaetoderma sp. LZ-2023a | reverse complement strand
ATAGTCCGGAGAGCATGATATGTTAACCATTTTACGCTGTGTGTTGGAATTCGATATACTAGTAAGTTATGAATAAAGGGCGGACGAACAGACAGAGAGGAAGGATCGACAGTAATAGGAGGAACGAACATTTACTTTAACAGTGGCGCGGTCTATAGCGAAGACAGCAAGTGCCAGTGTAGATGAATGCAGCATGAATGTAATGAATTGGATGAAAGAATTACTTCCCGTTTGACGGCAACAAATGCAAATTATTTTGAATACAATCCATAACAACAACTGCAAACTTTCGCAACAACAAACGCAAACTATTTGTTAGTACGTAACAACAACTGCAAACTATTGTATTCCTAAATGTCAAACATATTTCATGATGGTGTTATATAATTTATCCGAAATCCAAGCATGGTTAGTTAGGCCTGTATGAAATACTGGTTCCGTATCACTGAATGCTACGCATATAAGCGGTGGTATATAAAATACGGCTGAGAATTGACTGCTTCAATGCGGGATTGTTTTAGGAACAATCGTAGCTATTTAGTCAGTCAATGCTCGACAGCATACAGCATGAGATGATTATTTTGAGAACTTTATGACTGGAAATATCTTGAATAGAGGCAGTGGTTAAATGACCGGTTTGCTAGTATGATGGAACTTTATCAGGTGCTGCTGACTCATGTGCTGCGTGGGCTACGGATTTTCCCGTGACCAGATCCGCAGTATGTGCTAGGTCAGATATTACTGAGTGATGGGGTTCTGTGGTGCTGCCACCGTCATGTTACCAAGGCCTAAGTAGACAAACCATGTATGAGCGAACCCTAGGGGTTCAAATAGACGTCTGTAACCGAGTTGTCAAGCTGAACAATAACATGAAACTATGCTTGGAATCGCAACATTATGACGTCAGTATTGTGCAATATCAACACGATGTTGTGATATATCCTTCAGAACGGTTCCAGCAAGAACTAATTAGAACTAGTCGAACACACGCATCTTCAGGAGAGTTTGTGGGGATTCTATAGGGCGAACAATGAGATCCGACCAATGAGAACCCGGATTAACTCTTTTGCTCCTGTTGTGTGACGATAGTTATGAACGTCCTTTTATACTATATAAGAGAGTGATGACAATGTTCATGATCACTCAATCATCCGGTGATCCTGACACTTTGATATAGAATCTGTTCATATATAAGTAGTCTTTTATTATTACAAAGCTATCATCTGCTATAGGAGATAGATAGATTTATCTTTGTACGATATTATAAGGTCATCAATTACTACCCTAGTCCTAAATTCCTAAGTTTTATTAAAGTTGTTTCAGTCTTCTTATACGAATGTGTTTCTAGTCTTTATAATTCTAAGCTGCAACGAAGAGAGGAAGAGAGGAAGTTCACGTCTTTCTTCCGAACTTAGAGAATCTTCAAGTCAGATTGGCCCGTCTTATCTATAAATCAAGTCTTGTGAAGGGTACAACAATCTTCAATATATATGAAGCTTCGTGAACTTCGCACAAACATCAAAGGTGTGCAAGCACGGTACTCGATACGAGAACGTAGTGGGAGGGCGAGGATCGTGCAATAGGACGATGAGGGTGATCATGCTAATAAAATCATTTGTCAAGATGACTTAAGTGAAAGTGGTGGTGGCCGGATGGGTTATGTGGTTTAAAGAGCCACTTTAGAAATGGTCTGATTTGGCAGGTGACTGTCAATTGAATCCAGTTTGAATTCTCTATCTGTAAACAGGAACTTGCCGTAAACACATACACCCACATTGCGTGACCAACCCATGTTCCTTGATTATAAAAGACCGACAATTTAATATGTTCATTTAGAATACCATTTGATTCTCAAGATTACGTTCTCAGACTCAAGAATTGATGCTTTGTTGAAGAGAACTCGGGAAGATCAACTCTTCAGGTACAGAAATTTAGTGTTTAAAATCTGTTTCTAGATGTCAAATTTGGGCCACCAACCTCGGCCTTTATAGACAAGTATTGCATACTGAGTAAATTCAATAGCTTCGTTAACCATTCTAACACCAGGTTGATACAAATATGATCTTTCGATGTTGTCTTATAGCAGAACTATTTTATAGATAACAGTTATTATACGTGAGACTAGCATTCTGAATTTGGTTATTATATACGTTTAGTTTGCATAATTCCATTGAGATAAATGGAGCAGCGGTAATTTCTCTGCTTGCCACTGCAGGTGTAATTGTAGCGGTGCACAATGGCACGCCAATAAGACTGGTGTTTGTCTGAAGTGGTATTGCTGTAGGCTGTTACTGTCTAACAGTACAACAGTTTACAGAGATAGAATCTTCAGAGAGAAACCACTCCTTCATCCATTGCGTATTCGTGTTATTATTTTGACATCATCGTAATGATATACAAGTGCTCTAAATTATTACATGAGCGCCAGTGGCTTATCGTTTTACAGCAAAGAATACCATTCTACTAGGACTACTACCTGGGTACAGTTATTGTAATGCATATGTACTGCATTGTTCATTTTCTGCAGTGTTTATTACTGTATCACTTTGCTATTGATATCGTTATTATTATTATTATTATTATTATTATTATTATTATTATTATTATTATTATTATTATTATATGAGATAATTTCTTATTATATTTCAGAACACATCTCGCATCTTATGGTTTAAATAAACCTGACTTGCGCGTTGTTAGAACACTCTTTCCTTGCGTTGTTACACCATCTCGTCCCGTACCGTTCAGTCCACTGTTGCTGCAGTGAGCTGTATTGGCTGTCACTCAAACTGGTTCCAAGGCGTCCAACATTTTCTTTTACAATGTGATTTTGTGGTAGATAATTTTCTTGTCGACCTGGTCTCACTCCTTGTTTCACTTTCTTTTCTTTAGTGGAAACAAGGAGAAAGGACGAATAGTTGTTGATAAATTTCTCGATGATTATCTTGTTGACCTGGGGCCGTGTTCGCTGCCGGGTCGTGTCTAGCGCCTGGCATAGCTGCCTTGGAGTCATTCTGACGTCATAATAGACTATGACGTCATATTCTCCAACGTGGTTGTGCCGGATGTGGGTTGTGTAGCTCGCCGGGCGGTGTCGGGCCGTTCCGATGTCTCATGTCGACTCGCCACGCCGTAAGTGCACGACGAGTGATGACGCTGGTTAGCATCCGGTCTCGGGGTGATGGACCCTGAACGAGACTGCCCTGCAGGAAACAAAAACCGGCTCCTAAGGCCGGTGGAACTCAATCGTTCCGGTGGGGCCGTGCGACCATTTCTGCGAACATTAAACACAGCGGTCTCATCCCAAGAGTGTGTGTCACCAGTATGCCTGTCCATAGCAATTTCGTGATCTATGGACTTACAAGATTTGATTTGGTGACCTAAAAATATAAGTCTATACAATGTGTTTACCTAAAATATGCTAGATAAAACTACAATAAGAGCATACGAAAATACAAGACATAGAGGCAGGTAGATGAACTTTTAAACATGGGGCTCCCGGAGGTACCACACAGACCCGTAGGTCCGCAGAGGTATCTCCGCAAGGGAGGCTCCCGTACACGAGACATAGCCATTTAGCTTAATATAAGTTATTATACCTCTAAGCTGAAAGGAAGAAGAATATCTTAGACGAACAGGGGCGTAGCTAAGGGGGTGTTTTGGGTGTTAGAACACCCCCCCATGGACCTGGCAAAAAATTTTAAAATCTAAGTCTAAGTCACAATAAAATCAGCCTATGTGCGCAAGTGAGATCACTGCATATAGAAACAGTGAGAAACACGGCCAGTCTGGCTAGACAATTGACCTCATTGTCTACCAGCGGCCACGCTCATATCGCCGTAGTCACATGCCTTGTAGCATCGATGCTGTCTCCGCATTGGCTGACCTACAAGCGCTGTCAGAAAGCAATGCGTGTTTCGTATTATCGTATGTATCAGTGTAACTGTTTAAAATGGGTGATAAAAAACGGCAGAAGACAACAATTTATTCGTTTTTTAAACCTTCTCGTGACGCTGGTTGTACCTCCGTAATAAACAATGATATCAGAGCCAATACGTCTAACAATTTACTGCCACAGCATATGAATACGGAAACTGTATTAGAGACTCCAGTCACCGTACAATGTGCTGCTGAAGTGCCAACGGAGCAACCTGCTAACGACATTGACCTCTTCTGTGGAGATGACTCAGATGAATCTAGGAAAGTGAGTTTCTAAGAGTATTTGTACAATAATGACAGTGACATAAATGCATGAATTTTAATTAGCCGTGATCGTCGGGCGGCTCCATAGGGCCTACGACTATAGGAGCCTTTAATTGTTAGTCCGTTACCTAATTCCACCCTCAAAATGTATTGTTTTTTAAATTGAAATATAAAGGATCAATGAGTTATCCGATCACAATGAAACAGGATGCTTCTATGCCATCATTGCATCCATCCTACACCATGCGACCCTTTGTTAGCCCGTCTGTCTGTCCCTCATTCCATTACTCCATGAGGCTCACACATTGAACGTTAAGGTTTTCGTTCATAATGGGTTTTTTCAAACGATACAGTATTTAATTCATCAATGGGTTATCCGATCACAATGAGACTTAACAGGATGCTTCTCTACCATCTTTACATCCATCCTACAGCAAAGGACCCTTTGTTCGTCCGTCCGTCCACCCGTCTGTCTGTCCATTACGTTAACTCCTCTCCAACCGTTTAGTGGAATTGAACCAACTTTGGTATGTGGGATACCCAGAGGATGCACTTTGCAAGACGACATTTTGATTAGGCTCCGCCCTCAAGGCAGCGTGACAGGAGTCAAAAGGTCAAATTAATTGTCTAACTGTCCGTCACGCTAACTCCTCCCAAACTGATGGGTGAAATTCAACCAAATTAGCTATGTGGCTAACAGTGGGTTACCCCGTAGAATGTGCTTTGCAAGACGAGATTTAGTTTAGACCCATTCCCCAATTTTCAATTGGTATTTAATTCGTCAATCCTAAAAGGTCGCTGCTTCAACGGCATATGCCGCCTAGTTTTGGTATTACGTTCGCAATACCCCCAACAACCCCGATAGACAAGATTAACAAATAATACGAGAGATCCGCTATAATTAAGCAAGCAACTATGGCTACTAGCACTAGTAGAGTCTTACAGTTACCACATTAAAAATTAAATAACGCAATTTCGAAACATATTTGTATTACACCTCAATGAGTCTTGAATAGGCCTATAACGAGTTGTGGGAGTTTCCAGTTAAATTAATTTCAAATTAACATAGCTCGTCTAATTGTATATAACGATTTTAAAATTGAGATTCTGTGACGTAATGGATTAAACAGTTTAACCCTTTAGTGACTAAATTTGTTCCTGAAAATTAAAATATTTGCTTTTTGAATGTCTATTTGCAAGCCAAGAGAAGACTATCTTTTTAAGATTTACCACTGGAATGACTGGCGTGGATATCGGACCAGCTATGACTGACGTGGATATCGGAGCAGTTATTCCAATTGTAAATCTCCAAAATGAGTCTTTTCTCTGTCTGCGAATGGACATTCCTCTAGACCACTAAGGAGGCCGGTTTTATTATTAAATGCTTAATAAAATATGCTGGAAATTGGTTCAGGTCGCTGGGCTGATGACCTTTATACAGATCAATTATTAGGAGGTAATCGTGTGCGGCGGATGTACTCAATCTCTGAATGCCTTCTAATATTAGAATATCTTGCTAATCTGGTCATTCATCTGATTCTGGCCCCAGCTTTGAGTGAGAGGTTCTTATTTATTACTGTATTCCATATTGTTTGCTCATCTGGCCAGAATGTCCAATGAAGCGTATGGCATGGCGACTGGCGGGTGTCCGTCCATCCTCCTGCGTCTGTACAGCTAGTCACTGTGCCCCTTTAAAATGCTACTCATTAATTCAATGTAAATGATAATGGTCCAGGTGAGCATCACATGCCATTGTGCTTTCCAAAAACCCACACATCCAGTATTCGATCCTAATCTTAATCATACATTTTATTCAGAATTCAGATGTCTAGTAACAATTTAAAATCCTTGGTTTGAATGACAGCCTCGTCATTATAGAACAAGAGGCAGATCACCGAATACATTTATCTCGTACAGTTCAAGACCAACCCACCAACCAACCAACCAACCAACAAACAAACAAACAAACAGACGCATCGGTTATATACGCCCTTTACTTTGGTCTATAAATGATAATAATGCACATGTAATGGTTATTGACTAGTCGGAAGTAAATAGAATAGATTTTTATTTTCTTAGCAGTTAACCATGGAGAAGCGCTTGGACCTCCTTTGTAATGCGTGGGTTCCTGACGCAGACTATATATATTCTTCCCGAGGCAAGCGTAATCTACGATTCCAGCACCAGTGGCTGCATCGGTGGAAGTGGCTCTTATACAGTCAGTTTCGGAGTGGTGCATTTTGTAAGTACTGTGCACTATTCGCGCCAGAAGGAGCGGGTATTGGAAGTCAGTCTCTGGGAAAGCTTGTGAGGATATCTTTTTCTAACTGGACAAAGACTGTTGAGCTGTTTAACGATCACGAGAAGACCACTTATCACAAGGAGTGCATTGCGAGTGCTGGAAACCTTCAGTCTGTTGCTGGTCGTAAAGTTGATTCAATTGACATCCAAGTAGATAGTGCGTCCAAAACCATAATTCGTGAAAATCATCTCAAAGTTATACCAGTTATTGATACTATTATTCTTTGTGGCCGGCAGGGATTGTCACTTCGTGGCCACAGGGATTCCGGACCTCTGAGACTGAATTGTGCAGAAACATCCGCTAATGAAGGAAACTTTAGAGCTCTGCTATGGTATCGTGCAAACGGTGGTGATCAGGTCCTTAGCAAACACCTACAACCATGCTCATCATTTTCAGCATATGCCTCCTACATTAGTCCTCAAATTCAAAATGAAATAGTAGATTGTTGCAAGCTCTTGATCCGTGATAAGCTAGTAAATAACATCAACGCTGCAAAATGCTTTTCAATACTCGCTGATGAAACAGCTGACATTTCGGGAATTGAGCAGTTTTCACTATTAGTCCAGTAAAACTACAAATTAACCTAGAACAAATTGCAACAGAATTTATTTCTTTTCTGCGGCATTCATGGGACTGCCAGGTGTCACATATCAAAAGTCCTCCAAAATCCCTCGATGGGAAAGTGGGTAAATTCGCATATTTAGCTACCACCATTATCCGAATAATGAAACTTCCCTTACCTGCTTCATTCCGCAAATAAACGAAGTAGAAATGTTGTCTAAGCTCTGAATTTCATGGTCACGGAAGACAGTAAGCAATTGGCACTATTGCCTTGAACCACTTGTCCACATTCTCCAAACCACAGATTAAATATGGTTGTATGCACAGGGCCGGGGTAATTTAAAAAAATTATATTTAAAGTAAGTTTAATTTTGTTTTTCGCTTTTAAAATTTTATCTAAAATAAATTGCATTTTAATTTTCACTTTTATCTCACAATTTGAATAAATTTCAATACAATTCAATCAGAATATGGACATGGATTTAGATACGTGCGTTATTTGTAACCAGAGCCTAGAAAATGGCTCACAAACTGTTAAGCTTCGAGTTAAAGGCTGTGACGGTATTAACAATGCTAGCAGAGCCCGTGAAAGCGATGTCATAGCTGAAGTAGGACAGAGGGTTCATGTAAAATGTCGACGGGAGTTCATTGATCCCAAGCGGATTGCCCGTGACGCAGAGAAAATTGAACAATCTCCGCCACCCATGCGAACACTCCGTTCAGAAAGTCCAACATTCAATTTTAGTGAACATTGTTTGCTATGCGGATACCCTGCAAAAATTCAAGATGGAAAGAAACGTGGCTATGATATTTATCCAGTAAGTACTCATGACTTTCAATGTAGTATCGCCGAGGCCTGTGAGCAGAGAAAAGACGAATGGGGCAAACTTGTAGCTGGGCGGCTTGCCTTCACGCCGGATTTATGCGTTGTCAATGCAGTATACCATCAAAGCTGCAGCGTAAATTTTCGAACCATGAAAAATATCCCTCAGCTGCACTCATCTTGCTCATCCCAAAAACATGGAAGGCCAGAAGACTTGGACAGAGTAAGAGCATTTAGTGCGACAATGGCATTTCTTGAAAATAATGATGATGAGCAGCTGACCCTGCACGACCTCGTTAATAAAATGCAAGGGTATCTCGATGATAAAGAGAATAAAGCGTACAGTACAAAATACATGCAGGATAAAATAAAAGATAATTATTGCGATGAAATATTTATTAGCACTGTGAATGGTAAGCCAAACGTTGTTACCTTTCGTTCTAAAGCATCTACTATTTTGACTGACTTCTATAAGGAACAGAAGAGAAAGGATTCCAAATCAGAGAGCATGCTAATCATCCAGACTGCTGCCAAACTGCTTAGACACGATATTAAGTTAATTGATTCATGCACATCATCTGTAAGCTATCCATCAAGGGAGCAAATGAGCGACCCAGTAAAGGCATTGAATTATTTACCAGAGACACTGCGGGAATTATTGCGGATTTTGTTTAGTGGAAAAGACACAGAAAAGAAACAGGCATCAGTTGGACAGGCTATTATGCAAGGAACTCGTCCTAGAGTTATTTTGGCACCTTTGCAGTTCGGGCTGTCATGTGAGATGCACCATAAATTTGGATCTAGATTTATTGTTGACACCTTGTACAAGCACGGATTTGGATTAATTCGATGTGTGGCCAATGTGTATCAAGCATTTCGTTCCAGAGAAAGAGACAAGCTATTACCTTAGCATCCAAAACATCTCTCAAGATTGATGATGAATGTGTACTAATTGATCCACAACTCCTATTTCAAAGACTCAGTTTAATTGCTACAAATGGATCAAAAGGGAATCCAGCATCTTATTTTGAGTATGAGTTGTGCACTCATCCGCCCGCACTCTTTGATAATTCATCTCTTCCATGGGAAGCAAATAAGCCGGCACTTGCTGATGCATTGTGGAAATTAATTCAAAATGAAGATGCAGTCCTTCCAGATTCTGTCCACTATGTACTTGATGGAGGAGCTCTATTACACCGTGTTCCATGGCAGCGTGGAGAGACATTTGCAAATGTTTGTCAAAGATATGTAAAATATTGCATAAGCAAATATGGAAAGGCTACAGTAGTTTTTGATGGTTATGACCAATGCCCAGACATAAAAGATGTAACACATAAGAGGCGAACTCGTGGATCAGGCGCAACTGTTGTACTGACTCCGCAAACAGTTGTAACTCTGAGTAAGCCTGATTTTCTTAGTAACAAGCAGAACAAACATCGGTTCATATCAATCTTAAGTTCATCTCTCGAACAGGCTGGATGCTTAACGATAAAGGCAAGCGGTGATGCTGATGTCTTAATTACGCAAACGGCTATCTTGGCTTCAAAGTCAACAAATACTGCTCTTGTTGGAGACGATACCGACCTACTGGTGTTGCTTCTATACCATACTGATATGAATGGCTGTCAGCTATTTTTCAGACCAGAGCCAAAGCAAAATGCAAAGAAACCCCGACTGTGGAATATCAAAATGGCAAAGGAAAAACTCGGGTTCTGTTTGTGCTCACAGCTGTTATTTATCCATGCTATCCTTGGCTGTGACTCAAAATCTAGGCTTTATGGAATTGGAAAATCTGCATCCCTTAGCAAAATCCAGTGCTGCAAAGAACTCTCTCAAATTGCTGAAGTGTTTACAATGAGTAATGCGAATAAAGATGACGTGATAAAAGCAGGTGAGAAGGCAATGCTTATTCTATACAATGGCACTTCAATGGATAGTCTAGTTGCTTTGCGGTACAAGCGATTCAGGGAGAAGGTTGCAAAAAGTTCCAAGTATGTTGAAGCACGAGATTTACCACCAACACCCGCATCCGCAAAGTTTCACAGTCTTCGCGTGTACTACCAAATTCAAGTTTGGAGAGGAGATGCTGGAGATATGGATCCAACAGAATGGGGCTGGAAAGTTCTCAACCACCAAATGCTGCCTGTTAAGACTGACATGCTGGCAACACCTGACGATTTACTGTATTCATTTAGATGCAGCTGCAAAACTGGCTGTGAATCAAAGAGATGCACCTGTAGAAAACATGGGCTAAGCTGTACATCCGCCTGCGAAGACTGTAAGGGTCTCAGTTGCTCGAATTCAATAACGCTCATTGAGGAAGATGACTTGGATAATTGATGCAAGATGAAATTAGTAGAAACCAGGTACCTATGCCATACTATTTCATCTTAGCTTAGCTTAGAAACACACAATACCGTGACATAATAAAATATAATATGTATTGTATCAATATCAATGATGGTATTAGGTAAATTCATGCGAGTGGCATAACACAATATATTTAATTTGTGGAGAATATGTCAATCGTATTAATTTATTACTAAAAAAGTCCAAAAATACCCAATGACACATATATTACATACCGGTTTCAAAGAAATAAAGAAAAATGGATTTTTCAGGTGAAATGGCCCAAATCTGGTAATAAGTATGCAAATTTTACCCTTTCCCCTATTGGAATTTTGGAGGACTTTTGATATGTTGTACATGATGGCCCCCTATACACTGGGCGAGGTAAAACAATTCTGTTGCAATTTGTTCCGGGTTAAAATATTTTTGGCCTAGATTGACTGGACTACAACTACGCCAAATGAAATAGGCTAAAGTCGAATAAGCTATTTAGTGAAACAAACAGAGGGCGCCACGCTCGTCTCTATCCAAGAGGAGATGACTCCTCAGTCTCACTTGGTACCCCATAGAGGTATTGACTAGAGAAAGCGCGCCCGATACTAAAGCGCGCCCGATACTCGGCTATTACGCTCGACGTCTGGTGCTCAGCCAGGCCGGTTTTGCTGTTAGTATGGCAAAAGAGCGATTAGCGGCTCTATGTATACAAACAAATCCTTGTTGCGTAAAAACTACTCGAGATTTTAAAATAAAATTTGGAATATATGTAAAAGGGTGCATGTTTAAAATAATCCCCGATTTTCAGACATAGATGAATCGGGACATCAGATTCGAGAAGACTTCATTCAGTTTGTACCTGTTTATGATGTCACTGGCCAGAACCTCGCTCAGGTGATCATAGATAGTCTGCGAAACTTCGGTGTAAATTTAGGTTATATGCGTGGACAAGGTTATGATGGCGCAGCTTCCATGAGTGGATGGACGATTCAACGGTGTACAAGCACACATTGTGAGACAGTTTCCACTTGCCCTGTATGTTCATTGCGGAGCACATAGTTTAAACCTTGGTGTGTCAGATGCGTGTACTGAGGTATCAGTACGGAACAGTATGGGCACTATCAGTAGTATATATAACTTTCTCAACACACCAAAACGACAAGCTGTCCTTGCTAACGCTGTTGAGGACAATTTACCAGATGCCAGGCGAAAACACCTAAAGCAAATGTGTCCAACGCGACGGATTGAGAGACACGATGCTGTCATAGTTTTTTTGGAGTTGTTTCCCGCTGTAATTGAGTCACTAAATACTATTAGTGAATAGCAAGACAGAGACTCTGCCACAAATGCTAATCAACTATTGTGTGCCATTAAACAGCCTGAATTCATTATCACTACGAATGTTGTTGCAAAGGTGTTCTCTATTAGCCTTCCGCTTTGCAGATTCATGCAGAAGGAGAACTCGGACTTGGCGGCAGCAGTTAACTTTGCAACAGATGTTGAGGACTCCATCAAGGCTATGAGAGCCGACTCAACAAAAGTGTTTAATGATCTTTATGTTAAAGCTGAGAAGACATGTGAAGAGCTTGGCATTACTATACTTGTCCCACGTACTGCTAAAAGACAAACTAAGCAATGTAATGTTCAAACAACTTCCGTATCGCTGTATTTGTGCCATTGCTAGATCATTTTCTAAGCCAACGCCAGGACGGACTACTAGCTCACAGACAGCTTCTCAGCGGGTGTATGTGTCTTATCCCAGATGGAGGCACGTCGAAACCTTCCATGGCTCAGCAAGCACAGATTAAGGAACTCCTTGAGAAATATGCCTTCGACTTGAATTGTAATGACCTAGCACTGCTGGGCGAAATGGACCTATGGTATCGATGTGTAGCTACAATGGACAATCCTCCAGCGACGCTCTAGATGCTCTAGCTAAGTGTAACGTTGGCATGTTCCCAGCTGTACGGAAACTAATTACGATCATGGCAACGTTGCCTGTGTCAACCAGTTCAAGTGAAAGGTATGAATTGTGTTGCGTTGTACGAATGGATATTATAACAGTAGTACTAGTAGTAGTAGTAGTAGTAGTAGTAGTAGTAGTAGTAGTAGTAGTAGTAGTAGTAGCAGCAGCAGTAGCAGTAGCAGTAGTAGTAGTAGTAGCAGCAGCAGTAGCAGTAGTAGTTATACCAGCAGCATAAGCAGCAGCAGCTATTTTGGTGAATGTAACTATCACGTTGAGTTATATTAATGGTATATAGCACTAAAGCCATCTCTCAAGCAGCAGCAAAAAGGAACGTTGTCAGCGAGGTCGGGGCGGTAGCAGCAGCAGCGGTGGTGGTTGTGGTGGTGGCCATGCTGCTGTGCTGCTGGTGGGGCTCGTGGAGGTGTTGTTGTTGTTGGTGATGGTGGTAGATTGTGGGTGGTGATGGCGGGTGGTCGTAGCTGTTGTTTGAACTAATTAAATATCTTGCTGTTTGCAGGTCTTTCTCTACACTTCGCCGACTTAAAACCTATCTTCGGAATACCATTGGTCAAGATCACCCTCAATGGCGTGGCGCTGATGAACATACATCGAACCATTGAGGTCAATGCTGAAGACGTCTTGTCACACCTCGCAAGAAAACCACGACGCCTTAACTTTATCCTATGATAAAGATTACCAAATTATGAATCGCCCAATAGAGCATATATACGCGTGGGTAATGCGCCCATTATTAAACTGTATAAGGTTTTGCTTGAATAAATGACTTTTCGCTCGAGTCAGGTGGATTAACGTTCAACTTTGCTTTATGTGTTATATTTATGCCGAAGTTTTGAAACCTTTAAGCATTTGACTTTTGGATTGCATACCAGTATTGCAGTTTAGCTAGGCCTGTATAGCATTGGCAAGCATTCTTTTGTCTATGGCGCCTTAGATATACACTTTACAAATTATCAAATACAAACTGAAACGTTTAACGTGTTGAGCGAACAGAATTAGTAGATCTTTTCAGGGTATGATGCATCGCAATGGTGCACTGTATTTTGGTGCCATTGTCGGTGTCTATGTATATTCAAGGAGCTTAAGACGCATACTGCAATATGCAAACGTTCTGCAATTATTATATAAGTGATGTAGCTGTTAGGTTTAGTGGGGGTGTGATGGCAACGGGCAAGACTTTCAAACCAGGGAATGTTTTGTAGAAAGATATATTTGACCAGATTGATAGTCCAAGATTATATTAACCTGAATGCAAGAAATGACTCCCAATACATCAAATTTATGAAAAGAATTCTGGAAATACTCATTTCAATACACTTGTATAGCAAATTACCAAAACTGGGGTACATTTTCTCCAAAAAGTATGTAATATCTCGGTAGAATCCAAGTTTGTTTTATCATTAAAATTGCTGGAAATGATGTCTCAGAGCATCTACGTTTCATAATTTTCTGGGGGAGGACCCCCAGACGCCCCGCTTTAGGGTCGTAACACCCCCCATGAATAGCATGTAGCTACGCGCCTGCGCTTGTGCTGTCCGCTGGTCTGTCACTCATGCAGTCATCCAATCTGTGACTTATGCAGTCATCTGATCTGCCACTCATGCAGTCGGTCGGTCATCCGATCTGCCACTCATGCAGCCACGCATTTAATCGATCAGTAGGCCGCTCGTCATGTCCGTCATTCAACTGATTTGTCACTCATGCAGTCAGTCGGCCATCTGCACTGTCACTGGTCGGTCTGTCAGTCGGTCATTTGGTCGGCCGAAAATTGTCAAAAAGTCACCCCTCTCTTTCCCCTCCCATATCCATACCGCCTCTATTTGTAATTTCAAGGTAGTCCGAGATGTGTTCACGAAAAATGAGGATATGATTGCTTTTTCATAATGAAAGTCCTATAAGGAAAATACCACAATACTGGTAATACATACATATGAATGAACGTGGATTGCGCTGCCCGTTTTCGTAATAACTGCAATAGTTTGCAAACTATCGTGGACGCGTTACGAAAACTGATAACGCAAGCCACCTCCCCTTATACAAGGTGCGCGTTACCAGTATTGTTGGCCTGTTTACAGCTAATTCGCCTATTTTGGTATAGCCTCTCATTTAATTTAGTCGTTAATATTATTTACTGATGATGCATCCATCTATACACATGAACACGGTTTCGTCCGCCATTTTGAATATTTAATTAGTAGACTAAGCACCAAAGTAAACAAACACGCTCGTATCGGCTACTCCATCAAATATCATTGTTTGAGCTAGGGTTCGCACAGTACATGTGCTACACAGATTACATATTAAATATTCGATTTCAATGCATGTTAACATTTTAATAGGATTATATAATTTAGGGGCGTAAGCGACGTACCAGTGTTTATGTTTGTAGCTCCAGCCTCGATGGACTCGCACCTACACCAGCAGGGTATTAGTAATTGATGACCTAGTATAATACTAACACAATGTATTAATTATTGTTAGCTCACTGACACGTCACAGGTCCTGGTCAAATATGATCTGGTTAGAAAACACCCGCATACCTATCAGCCCGCCTACTAGGAAGGTGTGCGTGCGTGCGTGCGTGCGTGCCAAAACTGGCCTTTAGTTGTCTATATGAATATCCATTTGACGGCCAAGAGAAGACTATTTTTGAAAATGTATCACTGGAATGACTGGCTCAGCAACCGAGCCAGCCATTCCAGTAGTACATTTTCAAAAATAGTCTTCTCTTTGACTGCAAATGAATAATAAGCACATATTTGATATGTGGTATTCTTGACCAAATTTAGCCATTAAAGGGTTAAGCACCTCAGTGACCCCACCCCTTTTACAACCCCCCCGCATCACTGACTGCCATCGCCGACTGCCATCACTGACTGCCACCCCTGACTGACATCGCTGACTGACATTGCTGACTGACATTGCTGACCAACCAACCGACCGACTGACAAACCGCCAGACCGACTGACTGACCGCCGACCAACTGACTATGGATGATTACTTTCAAAATAATCAACAGTCTATTGTAATGAGTGTGTCTGCTTTGAAAGTGAAATACTAACCTACTGAAGCTACAGTACTTGAAGTGGTTAATAATTTAACCCTTTTATCGTATACAACGACAAATTCTCTATGATGTAAGGATTTATTGTTGGATATTTTGAAACTAATTTGACTGGCGCTGTTGCTTCTATAGGTGCCTGTCATGTTACTTTCAAAATATTAAACGGATTTCCTATGTACTTGGATTAAAATTGGGATACTGACAATTCAAGGGTTAAAAGGCTAATAAGACATATTATGACAAAAATGTGAGGACTTAGATATTAGAGAGGTAGTGTGAAATTGCAAGAATTAACATACGAAGTGAATCCCCACCTACCATGTTTTACATGACAAAACAAAATAAACGGTTTAAATGGGTTGAAACTATCAAATCTATTCTGGAGAGCACAGGTCAACTAAGTTTATTTGAGACAGAGCAAATAAATACTAAACAATTAATAAAACAAACCAAACATATTTTAGAACAACAATATATAGAAAAACGGTCTAGAACATTAGCCGAATCATCGCGACTGACGTTTTATAAACAAATTAAATCGAAGTTTGAGCCCGAGAAATAGCTAAAATTACTCCCATACCGGGACGCTATAACATTCTGCCACTTTCGTACGCTAAATCACCAACTCGCTATTGAGACAAAGAGATGGATCGGAATAGAACGCAATGAGCGCCTTTGTAGTATATGCAATGTTATAGAAGATGAAATCCATTTTCTCTTCCACTGTCAGAAATATGTGAGAGAAAGACACCGATATATACCTCATTATTATATAAGGGAGAATACATTTGAAAAAACCAAAGGTTTATTCGCAATATGTAATAGACCGATACTAAGCAGGATGTGTAAATACTTACGATTTTCAAAACAAAAAGCAACAGAACAACATCAACAACAACAACATCAACATCAACATCAACATCATCATCAACAAGAACAACAACAACAACAACAACAATAAATTTGTTATCAACAACAACAACAACACCAACAACACCAACTGCTACTGCTACTGCTACTGCTACTGCTACTGCTACTGCTACTGCTACAGCTACTGCTGCTGCTATTTCTATTGCTACTGCTACTGCTACTGCTACGCCTTAAGCGGCGGCATCAACAACATCATCATCATCATCGTAACTAAAAAAATAATAATATTAATATTAATAATAATAATAATAATAATAATAATAATAATAGTAAAAATAATAATAATAATAATAATAATAATAATAATAATAATAATAATAATAATAATAATAATAATAATTGCAGTACTCTCATGTATACAGATCTCTACCGTCACATATTTATCGATTTATGTACCCTCATATTCCGTTTAATAACGGCCTGAGCGAAATAAAGAAAACTGAAACTGAAACTGGGAAAGGGGGGCTGCACCGACCCCCAGAACACGCCATGCATGAAGACGCAGACCAACTTAACACGCTACTCATTATGACTTTAAAGCAAATCAATGGTAGACAAAAATATTGATGGAATACATTGGAGGTCGGAGAGACCGATGGACAGACATACAGGCAGAATGTGGCCATTCTAAGGATTCACTATCAAGTTATCAAGAGATAAGGATGAACCACTCCAACATCGAAAACTGGTACCGTTACATCCAGGGGAGCTGGAAGCAGATTTGAAGGGGCGGGGCAGATTCCTGAAAAGGAACTTAAACACACGCTTCGGCACCGCACTCACATGAGTATTACGTTACTTATCAACATCTTGAAGCTGTTGAAATATCCTTAATTAAATGCCATAAAATGTCATCATTATCTATGCTGTGTCCAGTCTACTCAAGTGAGCAATGCAACATACATACATGTTATCCATGAAATCCCAGTGTCTCAAATCTCTCAATTTCAAACCAACTATACAGTTAATCTTTTAAATATTTTGAAAAAGTAATTTGTCTGGAAGACCTTGCTGACTAGGGCTGTGGGTCAACAACGGTTTCCAGTGAATCCAGTCCCATCACTTTCAAAATATTCAAGATAATTATTTCTCGCATCTTAACGAACGTGTCAGTCATATATGGGTTGTAGGGTTGACAGATTATGCCAATCAAGAATTCCCGAAAATTCCTGAAGTTTGCAATTACTTGATGGGCTGAAAGCCTCTGAAGGCAAACACACGTCGCAACCGAAATTTAATATAACTGATGAATATTTTTTAAATTATTTTTGAAGGCCTAGACTAAAGTTATAATTTAAAAAAAGAAATGACTAGATGGTCCCTGTCAAAAGGGTGACTGGGAAGCTGCTCCATGCTTCTGGCGCCCCTGAATCTGTATATCTGATGTTGACTGATAAGTTATTAAATATGCATTATCAGAATTATTAGTTTGCTCTTAATTTTATAACTAATATAGGATATCATACCTCTTATGCTATATGTAAATCAGCTTCGAAAATATTCACAGACTGTTCGCGTCTGCCTCTACAAATCTACGTGGCTTGTGGCTATCATCTAATAACACAGAAAACACACACAAGAACAGGGCGAATTGTACGCTATATATAGATAAATGAACCATTTAATTTTTTTCAATGAATCCAAAAATTATTAAAAAAATATTTCCCTGATTTCAAAGTAATGGATGTATATATCCATGTTTGATGCCATATTATATAATTTATTATTTTAATAATATCAATCCATAAATACTGGAAAACCTGCTTATAATGACCATCTGTCTTTGGGACTGCAATATGATGAGTATGAAGTATGAACCATAAAAACTGGGTGTTTCTGTCCATCAAGTAACTAATGAAACAATCCTCTTATAAACCCCTATGCTTTATTATTAAGAATATGCATTTCTGTTTCTCATTCCTTTCAGATAATGGATATGAACCCATGTCAAGTGCACCAAAAGGATGGTGTGCAACCTCTTACGACGCCCACAAAGGGCAGAAGACAATATGCTCTTGCCGTATGCAAGAACTTCTTAGACAACATTTGTGAGTATAAAAAGAATTGGACGCGCTACCTCTACCAGTAAAACTATCATTTGACTTTAATTCTTCCCCACATCTGTTTCTTGAAAATAATGTGGCACATGCCATTTAGCTGAGAAAAACGCAACAGAACAAAGAAGCCCCACCCACTCCCCCCCCCTCCACCCCAAAAAAGAAGCAAGAAAGACACCGTATCATACAAGTAAATATAGGGTGGTGCCAATGCACCACTATAATCTGAGCAGAATCCGAGCATTGGCGGGAACAGTCGAAAATGTCCGAGTGTTGTCGATGACCAGGCAAGAAGCGTCCATAGAACCAGACTAATTCCTGCTGGCCACTGAAAAGGACGTACGATCCGCGACGTCATGGCCTTTAAGGTTAGTCATCGCGTATTGCTCTATTCTATTGTTACATTGTTATGTTATATACTAAATTGTATACGCAAAAGCACTACATTGGTGTCAGGAAAAATTGGTTGACGCCCATTATTAATTAAATTTAAAAAAAGGAAAAGGTTGCGGTTCTATTTATCTCTATCTTTACTCTTCCTTTTAAATTTCCCGCCATCTTGGCATGCAATTCTGAAATATTTCTGTATTTTCATTGTTTTATTGACTTTCAAATGTATCTGCTTTAGTCTTCTTCAAATACTGTGGTGGTAGGAAAGTAATATGATGAAATCACGATTTTGTTACTGTTCATACATATTTTGATAAATCCTCAAGAATCTCGAATAACCTTGACATTCTAATCGAAAGCTGTGTTGTCAAAATATTTGTAACAAACTATTTCCGTGCCGCAAGTAAGGCCATGAAACTTCTCTAAATGAGCCAATTTTATCTAATTTGAAATCTCAACAGACCTACATCTTTATTGTTGCAATTACCAGGTAATATAATTGGTAATTTATAGGAATATTTACTTCCAAAAAGCACAATGCTTAAAATGTAATATGTTTTCGTGACAGTGAAATGTGTGGCTGCTAAAATTCAAATTCATGTTATGTTTCAAATGTAACATGCATTCCTCACGAAAATATGACGTTTCATGCGCCTATGAGTATAATTGTTGCACATTGGAAACCAGTGACCATTCACTCATTTCGAATTCAGCAAATGTTTCCTATTTATTGTTGGTAATTGTTCAAACTTATTGTAAGACCACCTATATATCCATAGTTATAGTAAGATTTAATTTTGTCATTGTTCATATTATATTTTGTAGTCGCAGAGATGTTTTTGTGTAGATTTCTTGCATTAATTTGAAGCGCTTGTTAAATTTCCTCGCTTTGTGATTGTTAATGTGTCTAGCTAGACCAATCCATCAACACTATGAGTATATCTAGTTTACTTTGATAAATTTGTTTGTGACATCTGTGATGTGAGAAGGTGACAGTGGTCAATTAGTGTTTTCACATACACACTGTATTTTCAGTCGTCTTTCTCTATTGATTTCACTTTGACTGAAAACCTATTTCTGTACATGTGAATATCTATTGTCTACTCCTCATGCCCCATTGCTTAGAATGGCTTCCTTCCTCCAATACCATCACAACTGCCTCATTGATTTGACGGAGGGAAGAAGTAGCATCAATGGTGTCCATGCTCACGCTATTTCCACTTATGTGGACATCATGAAGATCGGTGACTGGTTTGAGGATATGCGGTGTCAACATCGCATGTTGCAGGTCATAGAACAAGGTGATTTCTCCTTAGTCGAGTTTGCAGACCTGATTGACGACATGACCGTTGATGCTTATCCCATTGCTCCAGATGATGTCCGTGAAAGCATTGCGGTGGAGAGTTTTCTACGGGGTGTGGATAATCGGAAGGTGGCTATGCTTGCCATGGATCAGGAACCATTGACTCTGCTGATGGCTCTAGATTTAGTAGAGTTTGCCGTATGTCAGCAGCTCGTGATATCGGACCACAGTTCTGAGACACGGCCGTCCACACCATTATGTGAGCATGAGCTTTTCTCTCCTATCGTGATGCCTTCATCAACATCGGCCTCTCCAATGACACACAACATGGGTCACGTTATATCGACCATATCAAATGCAGATGCTGTTCATGACTTGCCCCCGATTCATCAACCACAGGCCTTTTTGGTTGATCAGTTTCCGCTACAATTGACAAAACTTGCTTCAGTAAAGGAAGAGCCACCCGACTACAAGTCTATGTCTTTATTAAGGCCTGTCTTGCAGCAGTTTGAGCCATGCGCCACAGAAGCGAATCAAGCGACCAGGTTACTGACACCTCTATCAGTGAGAGAGTGAGCCCCTGTTATAGGCTCCATCGAAGGGCAGTTTGAGTTATACATAGCACATTCAGCATTAGTAAAAGAAGAGCCGCCTGATGTTGCTTCATCTCTACATCCAGCATCCACAGAACTACCAATCAAGTCAGACCGGTCAGAAGAGCCGCCGGTTGGTGAAAAAGTGGTCGGAGTTCAGCAGTCTATTCTCAATATGAGCTTTCAACATGTGACCTCTACCACGGCTGGTCTGACTCTGTGCATATCTGTGAAAGAAGAGCCACCTGATATATGTTCAGCATATCAATACAGTTTTCTGCCTGCATGTACATACAATTTCGGTTACCGTGGTAAAAAATTGAACCATTTCAATGTGTTGGCACCAAAGATGAAATCTCATTACAGTTTTAAGAATCTTTGGTATCTGATCACGGTTAATGTTGACATACTTTCGGTGGCTGTGCATATGATGTTCTTCTCTAAGTTTCTTCGCTCTTCTAGCCCTTGGAGGTAGTTCTTCTGATTCAACAGATTCGCTTGATGGAAATGTTCCGGTGTAAATACTTGTACATATCCCCATACCTTGTACTCTGTATTGTCTTCTTGACCACATACGATCTGTGACTGAGGCAATTTTGATGTGTCTCCATGAGGCTAGAATAAACTGGTCCTTGGAGTTTCGTCACAATTGTTTATTCTAAATTTATGGTGTATTCTAATAGAAAATGTTTTAATGGCTCCCTCTGCCACTCAGGACAGGTGACACTATTGTTCTATGTTTTGGTCACCTGACTCCAAAGAGTTTCCTATTGGGCCTAACTAGCTGAGTTATGACAGTTACTGCATCCAGTGTTCATATTTGTAGAACTTATATGTATTCACTCTCATAGTTGAAAATTTATTCCGAGACAAGGTCACACAGGGCCTTGAGGATGATGCATACCTACTTGTACCTATACATGTTTGAATGGGTCATGTTGTATATATTCTTAGCTTTCCATTCATCTCCTTGATACTTAGTATCCAGACCTGAGAATTGAGATCCTCTCTGAAACTTGGTCACGCTGGCTCTTAGAGGGTGGTTCTCATGGTCTCGTACCACAAATCCTAAAATCATATTTGAGGTGTAAGTAGATATCAAATTTTGTATGTGTTTGCGCTACTGATTCATTCACCTCTCTCTTTGTATGTATTCTTACCAGTGCTACACGTAGTCAACTATATTACCCGGTAGGTTGTTTAACCCTTTCTTTGTGGATCAAATTGTACTGGCTCTTAGAAATCCTTATCTGATTTGATTTGGCCTGGTTTCATGAGGCTTGATTTTTCTTGCCATGTGAGTATTATCTAAATAGCCTAGTAGTTTCCTTTCCTCCTGGTGGCCTGATTGATCTAGACTTGGGAATACTCCCTTAATATTGCTTAGTTTCTATGGGCATAGGTGAGAAGCCTTCTTACAACTCAAATGTACTCCATGTAGGTAATTCTAGTGTTGAAAGAAACTAGCAAGTCCAACTAGCAAGTGATATCATGCTCACTATACTATTTCGTTAAGCTTAAAATTTATTTATGATTTACATTACCCATGCCTATGTGAACATACCTGATGTGCGTATCCATGCTTGGACAGCCCAATGAAATCATATGTTCAGTTTAATACATCTGTATTACACGTTAATCTCTCAGACACCAGACGTGTGCAAACTCCGGAGTCAAAATCTGTCTTGGCCATGGCTAGCCTGATATAATCCTCACAGACATATGTATAAAGACTGTCAATCTGGCAATGTTTCTTAACATTCACGATAGGTTGCAACTTTTACATGTATTTTTTAGATGACCTATTCAAATGATACAATATACATAGCCAGCAGTATGGCCTCAAAGACCAACAAACTGTTGCACATGCCGATAATACGTAATATTCATGAATATTCGCACCCATCATTAAAGGTCTCATTTTTATGAGGTCACATGACGTTAATATGTATGTAAATGCTCAATGTAAAGACTCACCTGTTTGTACAGTGTCAGTAATATCCCCCGCGATATGAGTACCCTAGTGTGTGCATGGAACTTGACTCTGTGTTCCACCGGTTCTAGACTATCTCTGCATTGTTTCTCCCTCACTCGAAGCTTAATGTCACTAACACTCTCTTCTCAAAATTTACTTGTGTTCCGTACTTCTATGAGTTCAGTGCACTACATGTAGTTAAATTATAAATGTCTTTTAAAAGAGAAATGTAACAGGGAAAAGTAGTTCCTAATCGATGTTCTTTAGAGTTGTCTCCCCTCGCTGAAGCTTTGTCATACTGGTTCTTAGAGTGAGACGTGTAGTTGTTTCAATAGTTTTCATTGCAGTATTGTTTGCTTCAAGACTGACAGGTGTATAGTTAAAGGAATATATATCCATAGACCAGGGTTGTGTATCTTTGTCTACTGCACGACGTGAACAGAAATTGTGTTCTTAGTGATGGAAGAATTATCACCATGAGATCGGGGAATCTGTTGTGCTACTGGGCTCATCAGATTGTGTTAATTAAGTGCTGCTTTCATTGGTTTGATTCATATGCCTACTCGCATCTACCTCCTGAAGCTTGATCACGCTGGCTCTCTAGGGATGTTGCAGCTTTTCCTAACACCTACGTGCATCTACCTCTTGAAGCTTGGTCATGCTGGCTCTTGAGGGATGTTGCATTCCTAAACTAACCTCTAAATTGTCTAAATTCCTGGTTAACTCCTGGTTAGATATGTCTTTTATAAGAGGAAAGTATCAACTGTTCATTGATTTAGTCTACTATATTTTTCGTAAAACCGCAATCTCCAGTTTTCATAACTAGCCTCCGCCGGTTTAAAAAAGTAACGGCTTGGGTCTCGCAAAAATAACATAATGGGGAAGCGTGTGGTGCCGATGCACCACCATAATCTGAGCAAAATCCGAGCATTGGCGGGAACAGCCGGAAATGTCCGAGTAGTGTCGGTTACCAGGCAAGAAGCGTAACTTGTAGAACCAGACTAATTCCTGCTGGCCACTGAAAAGAACGTACGCTCCGCGACATCCTGGCCTTTAAAGTTAGTCATCGCATATTGCTCTATTCCATTGTTACATTGTTATGTTATATACTAAATTGTATACACAAAGGTACTACATTAGCAAGCAAAGAAGCTCAAAGAAAATGCCGACGTCATCGGCGACGAAGACCAATATATATTTCTTTATTCACACTGAACGAAAGAACCTGATACGATATTCTACTAGATGTGCAGAGCAGTTATCGAGAGATATAGCAACATCGATGGAGGATGCAGTCATGCTTGCAAAATTTTTCGCATGTGACTTAGTTCCATTAAGACCAGACTTTAAACAATATAACATCGATGTTGCATGCATCCAAGAAACAAACGTATCCACTCATTCAAAGTAACAACTGTAAATTAGTCACAAGCTGATTAGCAAGCAGCAGTAACAGATCGCATACTGCGCTCTGGGATTTATAGTCGTACAGATGCTCTTATATCACATTCTATGTTTTGAATATACCAGCGACCGTGTTGTATTCATTGGCCTGACCATGCTATTGTGAAATGGTACCGCCACCAAGAGCGGACAAGGATGCAGGACACATGTGCATGGGGTCATATGCGATGGGCAAACGTAACAACAGTGCACATGCTCTGGCCTTTTTCATCAGTGCTCATCGCCTCTTTGCCACAAATATTGCCTTCAAGCACTCATGTCATCGCCACACAACAGGAACAGGACAGATCACAGACCGTAGATCAGAACAACAGTTGCCTTCAACGAAATAGATTAAGTGATGTGTAAAATCAGTGCAAAGCCACTATTTCAGACTCCCTTTCATATGGAAGCCTAGGCGTCAACTCTGATCAGTGATCATAAGCCAGCCTCGGTCACCCAACTTCGAATAAAGCCCATTTGTTTGTTAAACAAGCACCACGCCAACGAACGTGACAACGTCAACTTTGAACAAGAGAGATTCGTGGATAACACTCAAATGCCATTCAAGAGGACCCTCGAGGAACAGATAGCAACAATTGGCATAAGCTCAAAACCAAACGAGTCTTTATCAAGAGTATTTAAATGCATTGAAACATCAGCAATCAATATAAGAGTTGTCAAGAATAACAACAGAGCTGGACACTACACTGCACACTGCAGACCCACACGTTGTAAAGCTGTCCAAACAACAGAAGGCATTGCGGCTCATCGTCTATCAAAATGGTCAGAGCAACGATCACGCAAATCTAGGCCGAGAATGCAATGCCATACTTCAGCAGATCACTGAACGACTGAAGAACTCATCACCCTATAAGGAGGCTCTTTGGCAGACATCACAGCCACATATGATTGTCGTAAAATGTTTAGCGCAGCCTGGGCTCTAAGAGTTGCCAAATCACAACCAACGCTTTCCATGCGTAACACTGAAGGCAACTTCGCCGGGACCGACCAGTGAAATTCAGATGTAATCAGAGAATAGTTTAAGAGCCAGCCCACGGATCCAGACATTTGTAGCGATCCTAGGCCACTACAAACAGCAATCGAAACAACTGAGTTTGAGAAGGCACTTAAGGCCCTGGAAAATGGACGTGCATCTGAACCCGACAGGATCAGCAATGCCCTCTTTAAGTATTTGATAACATCTCCAAACCTAGCACACACATAGTAAATTCTGCCTTCGTGCAACACCTGCCCATCAAGGCTGTTGGCCAAAGTACCCTTGTCGAACTGCCCAAATGCATTGTGGACCACACGCAAATATGTGACATATAGTTTTCTTTAACAACATCTGGAAGATTGCGTCCAATATAAAACTGCAACATCCTAGAAAAGATAGACAGCTTCTCTGTAGCCTTCCAGAGGGTCTTTAAATGATGACGCAGCTGCGCGGACATTATATGGGTGCATCGAATGGTCGTGTACATTGGACTCAATGTACACACAAACAAGAAATCAATCGCTTATGGTTTATTTGGCAGAGATTTGCATAAACATTTCGTACTGCCATGCTCTTAATGTAGAAATTTCCTTCGCTAACCCTATTTGTTAGCCATCTTTAGTAGATCGGCTGGTGTGTCTTCAACTCCTTCGAAAGCAACGTTAAACAATCAGTGTATTAGACAACATAGATCACAATCCATACTCCACCACTGCACAAGACTCATTCTGTGGCACAGCTATCTATATCATTCAGTTCTGCACAGAATGCCACCAAGTGATTATCACATAATGCCATTCACCTTTCACAATGGCTTCAGGAATTCCAGCCCCTCCAGAATCATACACAATCATACCAGCAATACCAGTCAGTGAAAGTTGCAGAAGCACATGTCCCACCAACAACTACAAATCTAATAAAAGAAAGATTAGTCACTGAAAGAGGCAAAGGAGAAGCTTGGTTTCAATTACAATACCTTGTGCTGCAGAAACCTGCAATGAGCAGCTTATCAGATGTACACACAAAGGAAGGGCAACCAGATGTTTCATATGTCGTTGTGCAAAGGCTGACTTTCCATATACACAATTGTGTGAGCGTGCTTTACGCTAGACAAAGTGGATAGTACAAAGATCATATTTATGCATAGCTACATCGATTTCATATAATTGTAATAATCTATGATCAGTAGAGTGGTGTATACGACGGTAAATACAATTTTACACATTTTCCATGCAAACCTGTTAATAACCGACACTTAACTTTAAGCGACAGCACAATGTGGTTACTCGTAATGAAAAATGATTGTTATTGCATTTCAGTCTCTCTTAGAAACGGCTTTTGTGGTTACATGATGCTAGTTATTTAAGTCGGGTAATCTTACGGCAATCCATCATAAAGAGCCACCATTTTCTAGCACCAAAACAGGTGGTCTTAATTGACAGGTTTCCTCTATTTAATGAATAATGTTGTTAAAATAATGAATAACATAACCTAAAATCATGCACGGATGTGTACACCGATTATAAATGTATTCTGCTTTGAATGTGTTGTGTCAATATAGCTAAAAGGATGTTGAACTCAACCATTTTGTGCCATGCGTTGAATCATGGCAGCCATTTTGAAAATATTGCATAATCCGGAGAATAGTGGATATATTTTTTGGATCCATTGAAAAGATCAGAATAGATATGTTTAAGTATGCACTCTAAAAGTGTGGCGCTTCTGTCCAGTATGTAACGCTATACTCGATATTTATTGCTAAGGTATCTTACTGTAGTTGTCACTTGACTCATTTGAATTACAGGTTTTTTTGCTGAAAAAGAATTGGGATACTGCGAAGAGCACCAGGGGCCTGGGACCAGTGTGCCAGCACCCAGCGACGCCACTAACCTGGATATTTAACCCTTTTACCTTAAACTCAAAGTGCTCTCTAACCGCCAGTCTGACTCACAATTAATCCGACACCAAACCATGTCCTGCTACCTACCAAGCCAGTCAGTTACCATCTGCCAGTACCGGACGACTAGATCAACGGATAAGAACAAATTAGTCCTTGAACACTTGGCAGACCACCTAGCTAAGACTGCCGGCCAAACCAGGTATCCATGTAAGCCGTTATTGCATGAAAAAAATAGTCGAATAGTCAAAAAGTCACACTAGACAACCATCCATGCAGGCCAAGACCAGATAACTAGACAACGGCGGGAGACACAGCAACCATATAGCTCTCGCCAAATCAACAAACTCATAAGACGCCACGTTAACAAGGAATCATTATTGGAGATCGCAACACTGCGTGAAGAACAACCATGTGCTCGAATACAGAAGTTCAGATGGAAATGATCTTAAGGTTCATTATAAAATATAATACCGACCTATTGAACGATACTTGTCCAATTCGGGAACAAATAACACATGCGTGTGAACCAAGGGTTTAATGCCACTATACATAAATTGCATGAAATGCATCGAATCAGGAGGAGATCAACCAATCATCCGATGGTCCAACTGCGACTTTCACACAAAGGCAGCTTAGATTACCGCAGATTTTGATGACAAATTCCAGCAACTTCACTGGAAGGAAGTGATTTCCTAACAGCTCATATCATAACACAGTAACTGCCAATTAAAGGTGCACATTCACACCAGACTCCTTGAAAATAAAATTATTAAAATTGTATACTTTTAGAGGGCTAGATGAAATTAAACGAAATAAATCTTAACAAATGATGACTTCATTCTGTATAAATTAATATAATTTTCTTAAGTTGTGAAAATTACTTATCGATACGAGTCCCTAATTCAAACCCATAATTAAAAATGGCATCAATTTATCCTGAATGAAATACATAGCCGCGACACAGACGCAAAGTTATCAAAGCTATCAGTTGTCACCTGGAAAAACTAAAAGGCTATTAAAGCACGATTTACTGACTAATCAGCTAATAGAAAAGGCTAGATGATTGAAATATGCATACAGATATGGTAAAATCCTATATAGATACGCATTCAATTGCAATTACCTATCCGGTTCTTTCTAGATGAAGGACAAGCAGGTACTATGTTAAATTAAAACAAGTCATGTACAACAAAGGTGATAACTTTACGGGAGCAATTAATGGATAGAACAGATTACATATTATCATACCCGCACCTGGAAATGATAATCATCTATTTACTAAGTTATCAGCACCTCTCAATCATGATATACGCCATGCAATTCTTGTAGATATATTAATTAACAGTTCAATCATCAGATTTATCGTTTGCTTATTCATTGTGCGTCGAACAACTAGATATATACCTTGTATATACCATATATACAAGGTAAAGAATCTGTTATTATTTTTAAATTGTTTTGTAAAATTGTTGCCTGGAAGGACAGCAGCAACTTTCAATCAATTAACCGTATTTTAGCATTCTGATGGCATGCGCTCTTTGAGCGGTGTCTTTTGCATTGAATACGATACATACCTGTAATGCTCATTTTGCCCTATTACAAATCGGTGGGGGTAATTGGTAACAGTGTATGCGCGTGGTGGGAACGTGTTTGCCTATCGAAATAACCTTATTATATAACACGGACTGGCTGGTCAATGTGGTCGCTAACTTGGAAGCATTGTCTAAGTACGGCGTGTCTTAGGCCCGATTTAAAAGTCGATCTTCTCATGTGCCGTGCCAGCTAAATCTGCCTGAAAATGTCCACTATATAAATAAACCGGTCGTCATTGGCGCGGCGCGACAGAAAGTTCGACATAAAACGGGCCTCACTTAGCTTTTTTGTAATAATTTCCGCGTACAGAAATAAAAAACAGCAACACACATGTTTGTTTTATATCTTCGTTGTGATAATTTAAGATCACTAGCGATGTGGTCTGCCTGTTTAGACTAGCCGGTGGTTTCAACAGGCTTAGATATAGGTAATCATATGGTTTTACGGAATGTGATGAATGATCACACGGCATGAGGCTCATCCATTACACGCTGAACACGTGTCCATCATGAGTGTACGCGGATTAAAGAACAAAATCATTTTATACACAATTAGCTTATGTCAACATGCTATGTTATGTTAATATTACGTTATGTTGGATACGAATGACGAATAGAAAATAAATTCATTTACAATCTTATAAATATAATCGAGTAGTATCGTGTGCCAGTCATCATTCATCGCGGTGCAGGTAACTCGCTTAACCATGTCTAAATTTTGCTAAATATTTGTGAAATTCAGATGAAAAAAGTCCGGATATTTGATAAGATGTGCGGAAATCTGGGCACTGCCAATGGCGACAGATTTTAGAGGGGCCCCAAGAAGGGAGTGTGGGGGGGGGGGAGAATCTCACCACCCAAACTACATGTACTCAAAGCAAATAAGATTTCAAAAATCCACACTTAGGACAAGAGCCATATTTTGCTCTAGAAATGCAGGAAATGCCCTCTTAGAGCATCTGGATTTCAACATTTTTCGGTGGAGGACCCACGGACCCACGCTTAAAGGGTGGTCCTTTGCCTTTGCCTAGGACGCCAGAAAGCCTATGGCCGGCCCTGCGTGCATGGAGCGCTAGATGACAACGTAAACATATTAGGCAATTATGGATATATTAAAATAATTAAAGCTTATATGCATTTATTCAATCACGGCATATCATAAATATGCTTTGTTAGCCAAACATGCATATGATAGTCAGAGCTAAAAACAAAGATGTGCTTGTTCTGCAATTCTATTTCTCCATCACATGACAGAATATCGGAAAACTTGTGTAATCAGAATATAGTCACGTGATCCTCCTCGTCATTTTCGCGTCAAGTTTTCTGAACCATTTGATTGCTTTATTCGAGATTTTTCCATTTTTTAAATCAGTGTAGCTGTTGCTCGTTGTAGCGGTATAGCCGCCGCGGTAGCAGCAGCAGCAGCAGCAGAAGCAGTAGTAGTAGTAGTAGTAGTAGTAGTAGTAGTAGTAGTAGTAGTAGTAGTATATGTGGTAGTGGTAGTAGTAGTAGTAGTAGTAGTAGTAGTAGTAGTAGTAGTAGTAGTAGTAGTAGTAGTAGTAGTAGTAGTAGTAGTAGTTGTTGTTAGCAGCAGCAGCAGCAACAGCCGTCGCAGTAGTAGCAGCAGCAGCAGCAGCAGCAGCAGCAGCAGTAGTAGTAGTAGTTCTTATTATTGTCAAGCATTAGTTCTAGGAACCCTGTTATTGACGACGCACTGGCACTAAGATATAGCGATAGTCGATATTGGAATGCAATATTTACATTTTTCAATTTTCGACATGAGCTAGGTTCGAACCAGCCAATTCTATGGCACCGACTCGCCTAGCTTTTGGGAGCTGAGTAGTCTACCCACTGGCCCACCATCCAGAGGACGTAGTAGTAGTAGTAGTAGTAGTAGTAGTAGTAGTAGGAGGAGGAGGAGGAGGAGGAGGAGGAGCGGGGGTGGGGGGGGGGGTGGGGTGGCGGCGGCGGTAGTGTGTCTTTGTGCGTCTGCGCGTGCGTGTGCAATTGATGTGCATTGTTTGTAGATATTTAAGCGAAACATACAGACACTGGGTGGGTGGGTTTTAAAGTTGGTGGGGATGGGTGGAGGCGGTGGTCTGGGATGGGTGGTCCCTCCCAAATGCTGTACGAGTCCGTTAGATAAGAAATAGTTATTGGTTTGATTGGTGTCCATCGAGTTTCTGGTTTTATTTCATTCTATTATTGGCAACTTCTCGGTTTAGCCGCCGCCCTCCACCCAGTCTCTTGTGCCAACTTAACTCTGTAATGGGAACGTACGCAAAAGATGGCATATGCCGTGATCTGGACGAATGTCCATTTGCAGGTTAAGAGAAGACTACTTTTGAAATGCTACCACTGGAATGACTGACTTGGCAACTTTAAGTTCTTTAAGTTCACATTATTACACTCAGGCCTTGTATAGGCATATGAGGAATTACAGTTGACAATATATTTCATGACTGTAGATTTTATATACATAATTATATTCATTATAAACTTATCAACAAAATGCAATTCGTACAATCGAAAGATTGTGACTCAAATCGTAAGCTTAAAAATGACACACGGAGAAAGTAACTTGAGTATTTTTCCGCCAAATTAGTTTCAAAATATTCGAAGGTCATTAAATTGCTGATTTATAAATTACATACAGTTCGTACACTTAAAAAAGGCGCAAAGAGAAACTGAATTGAACATATTCACAAGTCAAATTAGTTTCAGAATATCCAACAGTTAATATATAATTCGTACACGCGAAGGTGGTATAAGGAGAATTGAGCATTTTCTCAGGTTAATCGTGAGAGGTGGGTGGGATGGGTGGTTTGGGGGGAGGGGTCGAGGGGGGGGGGGGCGGGCAAGGGGCACTGTCGTATTCATATATCGTATGGTGGATTGTTAAAGCATAAATTAACATTGTTGTTTAAATTACAAATTATTACATATACACATGCTTAGATATTTGGGTTGTTACACTCATGGACCTATGGCCTATTGGGAAATATCGATAACATTTTCTCCTCACTCGCCATCAGTATTTTGCCTGGGCTTCCTTGAAAATGTCTTAAGTATCTACATATCTTTTTAAACACAGGCTCATTGCACATTGTTAGAAGCTCATTTGCTTTGTGCGGATTTGCGCTTGCAATATAGTAAAGTGGGATAGATATTGCTCTTAGATCATTGTATTTGTTGCATTTATAAAGAAAGTGAGTTTCGTCATCGAATTCGTTATAAGTTGCAGATAATCTGGTTTGTCTATCAATTTTCGTCCATTGTCCGGTTTCAATGGGCAGTTTATGGTTTAGTGTCCTAAAATGAAATAGAGTAATGACAATTCTTGTTGTGAGAACAAATAATTTTCATATTTAATGTTTTCTTTATGTCCTTGTATAATAATAGTCTAGTCGATGTGTAGCGTTTATCTTTCCATGTATTCATGTATTGCATCTGGAGCGCATCTGTGTCACCTTTACTATATGGGGCTTGTTGAAATATTAAGCATTAAATAGGTGTTCTTGACTTGTTTCTCAGAGGATCGATTTTATAGCTGTTAACCATGCAAAGTTGGTTTCCTGTTTCAATTCTCTACAGATATAGTAAAGTACAGAGGACAATTTTCCAAACCCTGCAATCACTAGATCTGTCCAAAACCGGACCATGTTAGTAACATTTAGAGGATAACGCCCTGTTTCCCAATACAACATTAAGCTCGGGGCGCCTTTCTTTACGGCCAAAGTGTATTTTAACAATTGTATATGGCAAGCTACAAACATATCTAGGTTTTCATATCATTAGCAAATCAATCAAAGACATACAATTCGTAAACTTGACAGACTATTAAAGCTTCTTGGTCGAATTTTTCTGTCAATTATGATTGTGACATCAGCCAACATGTAATGTAATTGATTATGAAGTCATGTACTTGATCGACAAATCGGATTCATCCATTATCTTTATCTGTTCATTATTCTGCAATATGTGTACTGATGCCAACACGATGCATCGTCTGACTTATTTGGCGTCATATCCGGTCAAATGTGGCCACCCCAATTAGGAGATTGCGTATCTTTTGAGAGCATGCGCTACCCTGATCAGACGAACCACTCATATCACTTAATATAGGTCACACTTAATGCCTAATTCCTTTATTAGAGGTCAAAAGTGAGTGCCCTTATATGGACCATTCACATATAGGGGCTTTCTTGTGCATGTTTGACTATGTATTATACTTTGGTAACGGGTAGTAGTACATCAACATCACATGTCACGTATTTTATCGTAATGTGATTTGATGTGCCATAGGCTTAAGCAAAACTATATCTTAGTGCTGCTGCAGTGTTACTGGATTTGTATGGAAAATTATGGTAGGTTCCCCACCCCCCCCCCCCCACCATATTGATAAATTTGTGTTCAGCAAGTTCTATGAAAATGCTCATCTGATATAAAAGTTAGAAACCACGCCAGTCTATATCCATACGATTGGAGATTTCGCCTTTTGATGCATAAATTAGGCGAACTATCCAATAGCAAATGGGCCAGGTCGCACAGAATATGAATTTATCGATACTGAAAGTGATCCCGCAATGTGATGAATAAATTACATGTGTACGATTTTACAGCTGAGAAACTTTCCATTCCAGCAAATGTCCATGACACCCGCAAAGGGTTAATCAGTCTAATATCAGTTGCTTCATGAATTAGCATCAATGAGAGGTTTTCTCAACCTGGAAGGGGTTGTGAAATACATCACATATTTCTGTTTGGTTCTCAATGTAAGTCATATCCTTTGATGGTGTGGTTATTGATCATGTTTCTGTGTGTATTTGTTGAGTCCACTGAGTTTCTTTGTCATATTGTCTAGGATTTCTGAGATGTGCCGGACAGACGGACGGACGGTCGGACGGACGGGCATTGCAGTATACACCCGCATCACACGCCACTGCGAGATATCTCTGTTTCAGTTGCACCAGTACTTTGTTGACGTTGCAACGGGCAGTGTAAACAGTCGCATGTTAAGTTACGCGATTTGAATGGCAGGTATGAACCCTACTTGTTTCACTTGTAAGTTCGCATCTGAGAATATTGCGTTGAACGCACTCCACGATGGCGTTGGCTGGTCACTGGACAATTCTGTTATCACATTTGTGGTGTGAGCAAATCGTGTAAATTCCCATATCCTATCTTTCTTTTCAAATGCTTCCTTTCTACTTAAGGTAAACGCATACTTTTCAGACTCAACAAAATAGTCTTCTGGGAGATCTGACCGTTTCGCGGGCTTAATATACGGCTAGATGTTTTGGCAAGGAAGTGCCGTTTCAAATGTCCTTAGTCCATGCTTGATGCCACTTACAGATAATGGTGGTCTCCGGAAGACAACTGTATGTTTGTCCTGGAACAATACATACAGTATCACGTGTACAGCCTACACCAGATAATGTTGCTTCATCATGATTGAACTTGTCAAATGCGGTTGTCGTGTACAGATTGGTGCCAAACTGACTGGGAAGTGGAACATCCTCCCGACTCTGATACAGCATAGTTGGCAAGATTATTGTGATGGTGCATTATCTCATCAAAAATAACACTTAATCCCAGGTGATTGAAATTTTGTTATTAGAGTTTTGCTTCTGTTTGTCATGGATAGTGTGTCCGTTCATTATGTGTAAGGGAGTTTTCTTGCGTCTGCGTACTCGTTATGCATTATTTGAAGTATTGATTGTGATTTTAGCTTCCCAGCACTTCTTGATATCTGGGTATAGTAGCCATGTCCTCCTGATCTGCTAGATAACCAGATTTAAATTCTATTTTAGATGGCTCAACGTTTAGCAGCACACTTAAGAATTGTACAAATGAAGGCGGAATTTCTGTATTGGACTAGGAATCATGCAGGTCCATTGCATCACATAATTTATGACTTAAACGGTAGTTTGGTTTTTGTACGCTGTCTCTTAGTATACTCGCGCATTCTGTAATAGGATTACAAAATACGAAGAACATCAACAACGTCTGTTGTAAGATTGGACACGAAAAACATGACAGGTTTGTTGGGTTTCACATGCTTTGAACAAAATATATTGGTTCCAAATTGATCACACAAAAGAGCTTTAATTCCCAATTGCTGATAACTGATAACTGATAAATGTATTACACCTGGACTTTGGGCAAAGTATATGGGGTTATATAAAGATTCTCCATATCAAGCTATGAACAGGCAACAACTTTTTATAATCATTATTATTACTATGCATAATTATTATTATTATTATTATTATTATTATTATTATTATTATTATTATTATTATTAACATCAAACGCTCTGCTTTATCGGCAAACTATTAACAATATGCTGTTTTCTTGAGTTCACCAGCATATGAATTTAATTTATCCCGAACATAAGTAAGTGCATGGCCATATCCTTGGCTTAGTCCTTTCTCGAATTCGTTGGCAATTGATATAAACAGCAGTTTTTACTTGTTTTCAGTCGGCGATTCGGAAGTCGTATTTGATAGTTCACGTTCATAATGAAGAATATATGTGGAAATATAGTTATCGTGGCACACAAGATCGGCACCAAAGACACGTGCCACATCCTGTAGGTCAAATGTGCGAAGAAAAATACTGTCTTTGAGTGGCTTTAAGGAATCGATCAGCACGAAGAGATTCACTAATTCTACACTTCTCGTATTACCTTTGTGTGACAATGGACCTTTACATTTTAGCTATGTCCCGCCCATTTCTAGTTAAGTTCCACCCACAACTCGCTCGTGTTGGTATCGATCGATTTACGAACTCCCGGACTATCAATTTCCAGAAAACTCTACAGGTATGATGTTGACTATTTTGAAACTAATATGACTGAGCAACAGCGCCCAGTCAAATTAGTTTCCAAATATTCAACAGCATGTTTGTTAAATAGTAGAGACATACAATTCGTACACGGTGTCGGACTATTAAGAGTTAAAGACGGGCCATATAGAATCATTTATGACGTAATGATATGACGTAATCCCACAAGCCGCTTAGCTGATTATGACGTCATATGACGCCAAATTGATAGATGGATACTCTGAAAAGCTAAATTGTATATCACACACAATCGATCACTGATTTTGACACGAGAACTAGGACTCGAATGGCGAGAACATTTTCTTGAAGCTTTTTGCATTCCGGCATATGATGTACCTTGTTCATCTTGTGCACTGTCATGGTCTTGTTCAGTTGCGTGCTGTTGCCGGCATTGTTCTAACGCCCTCCTATGACAATAGCGTTTATAACATTGATTGTTCACATGGTAGTAAAACAATGTAGAGTTTCCAATATCTGATAATCATTCAGTGACTACATCATTTCGGATTTCAGTAGCAGTTCTTACTTTGTCTCGTCCATTTTCAGTGGTGACAACACCGTCATCTGCTATGTTGCATATAATGCACCTCCTATCCACAGCAACATCCAACTGTGCATTGCTATCATTTATAGCTCTGGTTAGTCGGAGAGGCTCCATTTCTAGGCATAATCGGGTACCAAATCAAATCCTTTACCTGAAAATACAAGAACAAATATAAGTGATTTTGATTATCATCTAAACTTCCGGACAGCAATGTCTATCCAGACTTCAGTTCAACAATGAACGGAGACATCAGGAAGACACAAAGCATGCGTGAACTCGTTATTCATAGTTACAGTCATACCTGCTTACAACAGGCATCTGTTTTTGGGTTCAATTGATGGTAGATCCTTAAGACAGATAATTGTAAGACCACTAATCTTAATTAACTACCATCACTTCGGGTCTCAAAAGATAGTTTTAAAGTCTTAAATGACCAGCTATCTTTAATGACCGCATGTTGATGCCCATAATGTGTCCATAATAGACAGATTCAAATACCCATTCTGCACGTTCTGATAACGTGTAACTATGTAAACTTATTTTTCAACAGCGAAATCTGGATTACATTCAGCATCTCATCATCACAGTAGAGTTACTCCCTAATTTAGAAATCATATTGAACTAAGAAGCCTTATTGTTGAGCTGTGTTGGTGATTCATACCCGCTATATCGTTCTGACAACCATTTTAATGTTGTCATCAGTGAATACCTAAGAGGGTGCAATAAGTGGTGTCATCTTCTGAATTACAGAGCATACCTGTATGCATCACTTTCAGACATCAGCTGCCCATAATTCACATAAAAGAATGAATTTTCGTACTTCTGACCAAATTTTCATACTTTATGCTATTCTCTGATTGCTAACACCTCACTTGGGATTGCGTTTCAGCTAGTCGCTTCCACACACCCACCAGTAGTACTAATTAGAATGTGAACTGTAGATTACATGACCACCTTGAATTAATATAGTTTTCAAGATTTCAGGAATGATAGGTTTTAAAATATGTGCCGATTTATATCCGATACATACCTCGTTGGTGGCCATTTTTAATGAGCTCATCCCGCGAAAACCTGGTGGTGGTTGTGGTGGGAGTGGGGTGGTGGTGGGGATGGGGGTTGTAATTAAACCCCCAATTAAATTTTCCATCTTATGGCAACCTTTGCCTAATTTTAAAACAATTTCCTCCCTACATTGACTTTCATGCAAAAGTGGTGTCAGACTTTGGACTACAAGGCAAACTCAGTGTCAAGCATTTCAAGGTGCCTCTGCAGCATTGTGTGAGCACTGACACTTGCCACAAAACTGTTTTCTGTCCTCCGGGAGTTTTCACATGTACTCTCTCTCTCTCTCTCTCTCTCTCTCTCTCTCTCTCTCTCTCTCTCTCTCTCTCTCTCTCTCTCTCTCTCTCTCTCTCCGTTGCCTGTGCTTCAATTCGTGACCTGTTGGATGACGTCATACTTAATTATGACATGAATGACTCCATTTAGTCAGTCTTTAATAGTGCTTAATAGTTAGACACGTTGCATGAATTGTATGTCTACCATTTCATAAATATTCTGTTTAATATTTTGAAACTTGATTGACTGGGCGCAACAGCAGCCAGTGAAACCAGTTTCAAAATATTCAACAGCTTACGTGTATAATTTTCTGGAAATTGATCGATCGATCCCAACCCGAGCGAGATGTGGGTGGAGCTTGGGTAGTGATGAGCGGGCATAGCTAAAACAGAAAATGTCCATTATCTCACCACAGACAAGGTGATACTTTATCTAGATAGAAACCAGAGGCTCTGTTATGGTAGGAAATCACAAAATGATAGTTAAAAAGTGGAAGATTGTTAAGCTGGCCAGTTCGGCGCCAGATATCTTTGTATATGTAGAAGCTAGTTTTCTATGGAAAGACTGGTCTTAAGACGCATTGACCAGAATGTTAATATTAATAATAATATAATATTATGATATTGTAATATTTTGCAAAAGTGATGGTCCAAGGTCTTTCTCTGGTCCAGAATAGAAGAACATGGATTTTCACTAAGACAGCGTATCATGACAAAGGCCTACTGCAAAAGAGAGCGTAACATTCTTATGGAAAAATAAAGTGCTAAATTCATCACTGCTGAAGAGTGGATGGTTACCCAACAGAGGCATGCCACAGAAATCCAATCTGTCAGTCAGTTATATGACGTCATAATCAAATACTTCACAGGTAGGATGATGTAACAATTAAAATCCATCATGAATGGTGTATTTAAGTCCGTCAGTAACTCTTAATAGCCCGTCATGTGCACGAATTGTATGTGTTTACTACTTAATAACCATTCTGTTGAATATTTTGAATCTAATTTGATTGATACTATTCGAGAGCTTATCTGTATAGTTTTCTGCAAATTGAGATTCACGAGGTTACGGGCTCGACCGATTCCAGAGTGTGGGCGAAGCTTAGCTAGAGATGGGCGGGACATAGCTAAAAGTGGATCCATCCATTCCGATATTACCATATGGATGTTATCATTTAGGGGATTACCAAGTGCTGTCTCCAACAGCGGAAAATCACTAGTCTCAACATTGTAATATTGTAAACAAGTATAATGGAGGGCAGTGAGGCAAAACTTAACCAATAGAAAACATTCCATTTAGCCTAAGCACATAGGATGCTCATGGGTCCGAATCGAACACCAGCTGCAATAGAATAATTGTGTTTTAACTTATTGTTGCTTAGTTTATCTTTGGATTGTATAACAAATAGATCCTCTCGTATCACTGAAGATGAGCGTTCGCGGATTCACCCTTCTTGGGTCAACAGCGCCTCAAAGCGTCCGACACGTTGTATGAATTGTATGTGTTTTGTAATTCTTTGCTATTTAATAAACATGCTGTTGAATATTTTGAAACTAATTTGACTGGACGCTGTTGCCTTAGGCAGCAACAGCACCCAGTCAAATTAGTTTCAAAATGTTCAACAGCTTACCTGTGTAGTTTTTTTGGGAAATTTGATAGTCAGGGTGTTCAGAGATCGATCCCAACACGGGCGAGGTGCGTGCGTGCGTGCGTGCGTGCGTGGAGCTTAGCTAGAGATGGGCGGGGCATAGCAAAAACCAGAAAGGTCCATTGGAAATCCGTACGAAGAGCAAATCGGCTCCAAGCAAACATATTATTGACACCCAAAACCATATGGTTTCTCAAAGGCACTGCATAGCAGTAGCACCCTATCGTATTCTCCATTAAACTGGCAATCTACCTATCGAGCATGCAATGCATTAAACACCCGATAATTGAAAATGAAGATAGTTTTTGTTGCTTTTCCGCCTCTCTGCTTATCATGTCCATTGGATTCTTGCACAGGAGGCTAATCTAAATAGCCCAGAAGAAATTGCCTAGTTTGATTTATTTATTTGGATTAAGCAGCGCCCTTTCTTGTCAATGTGATGTAATGGGTTTGCCGCTGGTTTTAATGCTGTCATTATTGCTTCTTTGGACGTGATAGAAACGAACACATCAGCCACCCACGCCGGGGCACGCGGAATCGAAGCTAAAGAGCAATGTGGTACCTCGGAGAAAATATCTGACGCCAACATAGATCATCAGATAGAATAACATTGCTTAGATTGCTGTCAGTCGCTCGCGGTGTGTACAGTACTGTGTATTTCGTCTACAGAAACCAAATTGTATAGCGGTAGACACATGGCCAAGCGTTTGGCGTTTCCATCACACAATGAATATATGTCGGGCCTACAATACAACGCACGCTGGCCGCTGATGCCACAGAAAGAATATGGCTAGTGACGTTTAGTAGATCAGCTAAGTATTGCTTTGTTTAATTAAAATCCTTGAGTTGATTACATTTTTCATGGTATGCATTAACACGGCCGTCAATGTCGCTGAGAAGGGTGTATAGCTGCCTAAAGCAGGAATATTCACCCAGTCATGACATTCTACCTATTAGTTATATATCACCCACAGCACTCCACCTCCCGAAAGATCACACCGCAGTTATTTAGGCTTAGCTAAAGTTATTTTTTTGTTTTATAATATTACTTATCAGCCCACGTGACATGGATTAGATTACGTCATGGTGCACTGTTTATAGAAAAACGTATAGGAGACTGGGATCTATTTCTAGCTATGTCCCGCACGTTCTCGCTAACCTCTAGCAACTTTGTACGTGCGTTGGAAGTTGGGATCTATTTATATATTAACCTTGAAATAACACTGAAATACCTGAATGTCAAATCCAAGGTAATTATACATGTAAGCTGCTGAATATTTTAAAACTAATATGTCCGATGGATGGTGCTTACTCTGACAACAACAACACCTCGTCGAATTAGTGTCAAAATATTCAACAGAACGCTTATTAAATTGTAAATCAATAAAAGATGCAATTCGTACAGTTTGCTGGCCTTTAGAGTTTCATGACAGAGAGCTCATGCCATGATGCTATGTGACGTATTTGATTGTGAAGTCAATACTTGAGTGGTAGTTCGGATCCCTCTATTGCATGGGAAATTCAAACTTACTTTAGTTATTACCATAGCAACCATATCAAAGCTCATGTATATCTTTCTCATCAATAACTGCATCCCCGTAATTGAGAAGCGAGCTACGCTATAGCAAATTATTGGTCAATGTTTCCCAGTTCAAAGCACGCCCCCCCCCCCCCCACCTGCCACCCAACCCCACCCACTCGTCCCCAACTCCCTCTCCCTCCCCAACCCCACCCACCCGCACCCACCCACAAAACACCCGCCCACCCCCTCACCGCAAATATTGTTCAGCGGAATATTAAGATATTCAACAGACTATGTCTTATTGAGGAAACTCTGAAGAGTTGAAATGTTGAATATAAATTATATCCACGCCTTACACATTGTTTCACAACTGTACAACTGCTTATCACAACTTCGTTGGTCAAAATCTATCTAGTAACACAGACCACTGAAAGACACTTCACTTCGTCTTCGGAGAAACTAGATGACGAAGAGAAGATGCCTGGAGAATTAACAGAACTTGTTCTACGTTGGCCTCATCATGACCCTGGTCTTATATTCGCTAGAGTTATTTTAGGTTAAGTCAGATTGTCATTGTATTTACTGGGGAGGATTGCCATAGTGGCATATCAGCTAATGAGATATGTATCTCTGTATTCATCTCATCCATGCCTAAGAAGCAGCATTCAGGCTGCTTAGCAATGCATTATAATACTTCCACTATTTCCCTGACAGCTTCGGCTAAGTAATACCCTGGATAGGTTAGACCGGTAGGTGGGCAACAATTTAATAGCAAAATGTTTAATTCCAGCGAAAAGCTATCTCTAACGTTTGCGATCCCGTGATCAATTATCATCCAATTATTGAGCTTTGATATTTGGTCCAGGTACACAGAACAACCAAATTACATTAAATATATCCTTCAACAATAACATTGAGCAAATCTGACGACAATCTAAAAATATTTTGCTTTTGAGCTTCACGCTCCAAGCAGTAATCTGCTTAAGGAAAACCAGTCAGTCAAATTAAACTCAACATACCCAACCGGTCACCTGTAGCATTATGCTTAAAATATGGTATATACCTACAACCTCCTGATCTCACTTTGGAACCAATGGTAGGCCTACGTATAGCTGTTTTACAGGCACACTATTCTCTTGTTACCCTTGGGCCATAAGGAAAAGAGCGTATTGTTTTGGGTATGTGTGTGCGTCGGGTGTGTGTACGTAGGCCTATGTATTTTTATTTTATTGATGCACTGGCAACGTGCGGCTTCAATTTCCATGTGCTAACTTAGCCGACAGTGATGCACCCGTTAGTTTAATTTGTTGATCACCATCTCCTGGTCGGGGGATCGAACCGCCATTCTGCAACTCCGCATAGCATCAGCAACCAGGCATCTTTCCACTGGACCACCGCACCAAGACTAAAAGTCAAGGATTGGCCGACCAGCTTTCACATGTCTGATATACTGACACACTGATGATTCATATGGGACTATCTGTGGATGCATCTGTCACAATCAATCCTAGGCTTTTACGCCTATTGTACTCTGACTCCAGCACGGCTCTGGCAGTATATGTATTTTTATTTTATTGACGCACTGGCAACGTGCGGCTTCAATTTCCATGTACTAACTTAGCCGACAGTGATGCACCCGTTAGTTTAATTTGTTGATCACCATCTCCCGTTCGGGGGATCGAACCGCCATTCTGCAACTCCGCATAGCATCAGCAACCAGGCATCTTTCCACTGGACCACCGCACCAAGACTAAAAGGCAAGGATTGGCCGACCAGCTTTCACATGTCTGATATACTGACACACTGACGATTCATATGGGACTATCTGTGGATGCATCTGTCACAATCAATCCTAGGCTTTTACGCCTATTGTACTCTGACTCCAGCACGGCTCTGGCAGTATATGTATTTTTATTTTATTGACGCACTGGCAACGTGCGGCTTCAATTTCCATGTGCTAACTTAGCCGACAGTGATGCACCCGTTAGTTTAATTTGTTGATCACCATCTCCCGGTCGGGGGATCGAACCACCATTCTGCGTCCATGCTTGCGCACGTGCGTGCGTGCATGTTGTGTCTCAAAACGGTTGATCCGATTTGGCTCAACTCTTAACACAATGCTCGAACGTGCCCGACCCGGATAGGAGAACCCGAATTCGAATCATATCGAGAACCCGAATTCGAATCATATCAAATTTTCTTGATCGTTGCATATTTCGGAAACTACTGTGTACGATATCGAATACATTTTGAAACAAGCACAGGTATGACCGTACATTAAGATGCCACAACTTCAGGCGTTTATAAAATCAGAAAAATCTTTTTACAATGTGACAAAAATGCGAGGGCGAGTGTCTGCAGTCTCTGATTGCTCTGGTTGGGGTCTGCACATGCTTGTTTTGTCGATGGCATTATGACGTTATTGGGTGGCAGTGATTCGCCGAGAGGCTATCACAGTCCTTGACAGCCTTGGGATAAGAAGATGACTGGTTCCCGGTTCGTGTCAGCCAATGATTTGTGTGGCATAAGGAAGTCGTCGCATTTGATCTATAGCATTGAAAGTGTTAATAACTAAACTCAACGCAGATACGCGTGAACACAGGTTCAAATTCCTCTGACGATGGTTTACGCGCATGCGTGTAAGTAGTCAGATCAATATCAGCCTCATATCTACAATCACTGCTCAGTTCCTAGGTCAGAGTGTTCAATTCCATTCATGATTTGTTTCTGTCGCTACTAATATCGTCACTATGTTATGTCATACTCACAGCCGGATTTGATTTAAACCACGACACGCACAGCAAGAGCAAAGAATACTTAAATAAACGCCCATCGCATTTCTTCGACAGTTTGGACTCAAACTGTGCTGCGAACTGTATCTGTCCACGAGGAATTGACTCATTATAGAATGTCCATTAAACTGGCAATCTACCTATCGAGCATGCAATGCATTAAATACCCGATAATTGAAAATGAAGATAGTTTTTGTTGCTTTTCCGCCTCTCTGCTTATCATGTCCATTGGATTCTTGCTCAGGAGGATAATCTAAATAGCCCAGAAGAAATTGCCTAGTTTGATTTATTTATTTGGATTAAGCAGCGCCCTTTCTTGTCAATGTGATGTAATGGGTTTGCCGCTGGTTTTAATGCTGTCATTATTGCTTCTTTGGACGTGATAGAAACGAACACATCAGCCACCCACGCGGGGGCACGCGCAATCGAAGCTAAAGAGCAATGTGGTACCTCGGAGAAAATATCTGACGCCAACATAGATCATCTGATAGAATAACATTGCTTAGATTGCTGTCAGTCGCTCGCGGTGTGTACAGTACTGTGTATTTCGTCTACAGAAACCAAATTGTATAGCGGTAGACACATGGCCAAGCGTTTCGCGTTTCCATCACACAATGCATATATGTCGGGCCTACAATACAACGCACGCTGGCCGCTGATGCCACAGATAGAATATGGCTAGTGACGTTTAGTAGATCAGCTAAGTATTGCTTTGTTTAATTAAAATCCTTGAGTTGATTACATTTTTCATGGTATGCATTAACACGGCTGTCAATGTCGCTGAGAAAGGTGTATAGCTGCCTAAAGCAGGAATATTTATCCAGTCATGACATTCTACCTATTAGTTATATATCACCCACAGCACTCCACCTCCCGAAAGATCACACCTCAGTTATATAGGCTTAGCTATAGTTATTTATTTGTTTTATAATATTACTTATCAGCCCACGTGACATGGATTAGATTACGTCATGGTGCACTGTTTATAGAAAACCGTATAGGAGACTGGGATCTATTTCTAGCTATGTCCCGCGCGTTCCCGCTAACCTGTACCCACTTTGTACGTGCGTTGGCAGTTGGGATCTATTTATATTTTAACCTTGAAATAACACTGAAATACCTGAATGTCAAATCCAAGGTAATTATACATGTGAGCTGCTAAATATTTTAAAACTAATATGACCGATGGATGGTGCTTACTCTGACAACAACAACAACGCCTCGTCGAATTAGTGTCAAAACATTCAACAGAATGCTTATTAAATTGTAAATCAATAAAAGATGCAATTCGTACACTTTGCTGGCCTTTAGAGTTTCATGACAGAGAGCTCATGCCATGATGCTATGTGACGTATTTGATTGTGAAGTCAATACTTGAGTGGTAGTTCGGATCCCTCTATTGCATGGGAAATTCAAACTTACTTTAGTTATTACCATAGCAACCATATCAAAGCTCATGTATATCTTTCTCATCAATAACTGCATCCCCGTAATTGAGAAGCGAGCTACGCTATAGCAAATTATTGGTCAATGTTTCCCAGTTCAAAACACGCCCCCCCATGCCATCCAACCCCACCCACTCCCCCCCCCCCCCAACTCCCTCTCCCTCCCCAACCCCACCCACCCCCACCCACCCACAAAACAACCACCCACCCCCTCACCGCAAATATTGTTCAGCGGAATATTAAGATATTCAACAGACTATGTCTTATTGAGGAAACTCTGAAGAGTTGAAATGTTGAATTTAAATTATATCCACGCCTCACACATTGTTTCACAACTGTATAACTGTTTATCACAACTTCGTCGGTCAAAATCTATCTGGTAACATAGACCACTGAAAGACACTTCACCTCGTCTTCGGAGAAACTAGATGACGAAGAGAAGATGCCTGGAGAATTAACAGAACTTGTTCTACGTTGGCCTCATCATGACCCTGGTCTTATATTCGCTAGAGTTATTTTAGGTTAAGTCAGATTGTCATTGTATTTACTGGAGCAGATTGCCATAGTGGTATATCAGCTAATGAGATTTGTATCTCTGTATTCATCTCATCCATGACTAAGAAGCAGCATTCAGGTTGCTTAGCGATGCATTATAATACTTCCTCTATTTCCCTGACAGCTTCGGCTAAGTAATACCCTGGATAGGTTAGACCGGTAGGTGGGCAACAATTTAATAACAAAATGTTTAATTCCAGCGAAAAGCTATAGCTAAGGTTTGCGATCCCCTGATCAATTATCATCCAATTATTGAGCTTTGATGGTTGGTCCAGGTTCACAGAACTACCAAAATTACATTAAATATATCCTTTAACAATAACATTGAGCAAATCCGACGACAGTCTAAAAATATTTTGTTTTTGAGCTTCGCGCTCCTGGCAGTAATCTGCTTAAGGAAAAACAGTCAGTAAAATTATACTCAACATACCCAACCGTCACCTGTAGCATTATGCTTAAAATATGGTATATACCTACAACGGTTACAACCTCCTGATCTCACTTTGGAACCAATGGTAGGCCTACGTATAGCTGTTTCACAGGCACACTATTCTCTTGTTACCCTTGGGCCGTAAGGAAAAGAGCGTATTGTTTTGGGTATGTGTGTGCGTCGGGGGTGTGTACGTAGACCTATGTACGTGCGCGAGTGCGTACGTGCGTCCGTGCTTGCGCACGTGCGTGTGTGCGTGTTGTGTCTCAAAACGGCTGATCCGATTTGGCTCAACTCCTAACACAATGCTCGAACGTACCATGCGAAAGAATTTCCAGACCATGGACGCCCGGATAGGAGAACCAGAATTCTAATCATATCGAGAACCTGAACTCGAATCATATCAAATTGTTTTGATCGTTGGATATTTCAGAAACTACTGTGTACGATATGGAATACATTTTGAAACAAGCACAGGTATGACCGTACATTAAGATGCCACAACTTCAGGCGTGATTATAAAATCAGAAAAATCTTTTTACAATGTGACAAAAATGCGAGGGCGAGTGTCTGCAGTCTCTGATTGCTCTGGTTGGGGTCTGCACATGCTTGTTTTGTCGATGGCATTATGACGTTATTGGGTGGCAGTGATTTGCCGAGAGGTTATCACGGTCCTTGACAGCCTTGGGATAAGAAGATGACTAGTTCCCGGCTGGTCCCCGTTTCGTGTCAGCCAGTGATTTGTGTGGCATAAGGAAGTCGTCGCATTTGATCTATAGCGTTGAAAGTGTTAATAACTAAACTCAACGCAGATACGAGGAACACAAGTTCAAATTCCTCTGGCGATGGTTTACGCGCGTGCGTGTAAGTAGTCAGATCAATATCAGCCCCATATCTACAATCACTGCTCAGTTCCTAGGTCAGAGTGTTCAATTCCATTCATAATTTGTTTCTGTCACTACTAATATCGTCACTATGTTATGTCATACTCACAGCCGAATTTGATTTAAACCACGAAACACACAGCAAGAGCAACGAATACTTAAATAAAGACCCATCGCATTTCTTCGACAGTTTGGACTCAAACTGTGCTGCGAACAGTATCTGTCCACGAGGAATTGTCTCATTATAGAATGTTCATATTAATGCTTATATGCTACCACGTATGACTGACACAAATTCCCCTGTTAATGCTTGTGTTAACAATGGCCAATACACCAATGGCCGCGTCAATGTTTGTGTTAGCACTGATCAATAGCACCAGTGTTCCTGTTAATCACTAGCACAAATGGTTGTGTTAGTGCCTTCGCTAGTAGGCCTACTCGTCACTACAACAAATATTTGTGGGAGCGCATTTTATATGAGTGTTAATGTCGTTGATGCTCGTATCGTATTACCACTTACGTGAGTTCTTTCATCATTGAGTTGTCGTGTATTGTTCTGCTGATCATCCGTTCGTCCACATTTATCTACTCAAATGAATCTTGCAAACGGCGATGCACACAACGCGCACGGGAACTGGTATGGTTAATCTATCCATGTTAAGTTTCAAATAACCAGATTGGTATTTGATATTTGACAAGCAAATTCAGCTGGTGTCTGTGAGATATTGGTGGAATACCATGACTAGCATATCATGGTTCTAGGGCAACAAATATAGTACTTCACTACAACCACTACGTAATCACCCACATGCGCATGCATTCGTGCACGCACGTACACATGTATCCATGCATGCACATATGCGCATACGCATGTATGTGCACTCCTTGACACCTTCTCCACGCCAATAGAGTCACCATTTTCACAGTAATCTAATTGACACGCGAAATCTATCAATGATCGACAGGATTCTAATCTAATGGTCTCATATTCCTGTCTTATTTTCTCATTTCAGCAGCATCAGTCCGGGGTATGTCTCGGAATCCAGCAGCCATTGGAACCTTGATCCAACATCGAACACAGGAGCTTACCGCAGCTTACCAAATCCGTGACAATATCTTTAAACAACCAGTCTACTTTGTGCATGATCCGATAAGACAGATGTATCGGTAAATGCGATGCAATTGGGACTTTTGAACGTTTCATGAGGGAAGAATTATTAACGAGGGATTAGCATGGATTAATTCTTCAATATCGAATGTTACTATGTAATAATGCAGTATGCGTGATTATATAATGGCACATAAGTAGACCTGTAGACCAGCATCAGGTGAATAAGTCTAAATGTGTAACGGTTGTGTAAAAACATATCAACGGAATTTCTTGTTTTCCTATGTCTTTATTGTAACACACATGAGGCTTAAAATATTGACCTTCCACTTGAATGAAGTTAGATTCAAATAAATACGTTATGTGAGTCGTCAATTTCCATAAATGTTTATATATGCTCTTTCTAAGAGACCTCTGCCACCTCAAACATCACATATTCACATGAGAGACTTAAACATACATCAGCTAGGCACGATATAGGTACACCTCGTGGAAAGATTGGAAGATTTGAAGATAAAGTTGCCGCGTCTGTAGATATATAATTGGTGTGTCAACAAGTTCATCGCCAATGTAAAACAATAGCCCTGGTATTTGCAAACATAATCTCATATTGGACTGCCAATCTTTGAGATGATTATAATCACAGAATGAAATAAACATTCCATCGACGTCATGGCGTACTCGTAATAATTGAGCATTGGTAATATGGCGAGTGAAGAAATGGTACGTGTACAATATCTCAGGGTAAATGGTGGATAGCTGCCAAAGAGTGCCATCGGCAGTTCCTTTGTATCTCATCCAGTATTTTATCGATTTCAACATGAAGAACATATTTCCAATGCCAAGAATTCAGTGCCACGTGACTGTTCTTTATGTGATCAGCAGATATGCTCCCCGGATAAAGCTCAAAGATCGGAAATCATAACATATGATAATAGCCTTTCTTGTGTCGAAATATTGAAGCAAAACGGAACAATATATTCCAGGAGACGCTAGAGATATACAAACAAAAACAACAAGCAAACAAATAAACAAACAAATAAACACGCAAACAATAAACACAAACAAATAAACAAGCAAAACAAAAAACTGGATGACAAACAGATAAACAATCAAACAGATGGACAACAGACAAACAGAACACTAAATAGATAAACAAAATGGCAAACAGACACAGCGTACCCGATACCCAAGCCACACAGTATTTGAACCAGGAGCATGCAACATACCGACATTTTGGCGGTATTAACCTCAGATACCGTTCTCAAACCTAAATGACTGACTCTTAGTAGTGTGCAGTCATGTGGGTAGCTTGCATCTGTACTCATGGGTGAATGAAAATTGGATAACTCAGCTTCATCGTGAATGTTTTGTTGCTCAGGAGTCGACATATTGGGAACTTTTGTATTATGTGTATTAGAGACCATGTGCTTACAAGATGTATCATGGGCCATTGCATACATGAGTATAATGTTCTGTAGTTCCTCTATCACCGAATACCAAGATCAGGTTCGAGAATAGCTCTGCATGTTCAGCAATGCACATAATTTGATGGAACCCGCTCGTGCAAAACTCCGCCATATGCCGTTTCTGAAATGCATGTCAGAAACGGCATAGCGCGGATTCAGAGAACTCGGACTAGTGCACCACATGTATTGGTCGCATTGGCCATCTTCTTGCGTGATGCTCCGAAGACCACAAATAGAATATAAAATCTGTTCTGTGCTCAAACATAAAGTGTATGTTGTTGTTAGTGCTTTAGCGAACTTACTCCTGGATTTCAGAATCATAATGATTGACATGCATATGCAGATAGACTCTGTGTCTACGAAGCTGGACAAGCAGTTTTGGTCAAGTTAGAGGACAGATGAACATGTAAATTTGTCGCATGGAGCTTACTTTGTGAAAGATCAGCATGTATGCTGGGAAAATCGAATCGATAAGATCTACATCAGATAATATGCTTGTAAATCAGTCACGGCAGAGCACTGGAGACGAAACTATAGTGGATGAATGTAAACATGCTAAAACATCTCCAGACAGGAGCGTGAACTACAATTAATCTCTCCATTTATAATCAATATATACACTAAGCTACTTAGTGAGTAAATGGATATTATACACGCAATGTCTGTGCAACTAAAACTAAATCATTCTTTCCATAACAAATCAATTCTGACGATGATTATGTGAATTATATTAGTGATGAAATTGAAAGGAGTTCAAATTCAACAGATCCAGTCACAGAAACAGATACTATGATCGAATCACCAACTCACAAAATGAATACGGAATAACGTTATAGCACACGCCTTGCACAAACTCTGATTATTTTCTACTTGAGCACGCGGTATCACGTGACAATACAATGTTGGAAAGGCTGTGTCAAATAATTGTGATAGAGGACAATTATTCTGGCATATAGAGGCGGCCTTTGAAGCAGAATTGGAAACTCATTCTGATCTGGTAGATTCTTTGATAGCGCTGACAATAGCAGTTGGAGTGAACATTCATATGCTTTATCTGAAAACACATTATGTAATTTTATCACCCGGACAGAGTGAAATTGACAAGGACATTCAGAAATGATTATCTCATATCCAGATTGATGCACCAAAAGACGCTCTTATTGAAGTTCATTTGAAACGAAATCCAGATTCCAATTCATCAAATACCGATTCAGCTTTCCAGGAAACATAGCAGTGTCTACGAGTCTAGCGAGAGCCCGCTCATTCAGTACGAATCTGCTCTTATATATTGAGCACGCATCTGTTGCATGTGATAGGATATTATATTTTCCTTGATATCTATTAAAGATATGGCGATGCGTAAGCACGCGTACACGCACGGAGGCACGTATACAGGCAGGATGCGCATACATACGTAGACGCGCGTAAGCGCACACCGTTGTTTTGTAGTTAATTCTACTACGGCATCATCTCCCAGAGTGATCACGTGAGAAGCGGTCGAGCGCCCAGAAGTCAGTGCGATTGTAGTTCTCAGAATGATCAGTCAGAGTTTATATACAGTTATTAATTTTTGTTTTAATTTTGAATATTTAGAACAGTTCAATTCGTATTTAGTGTAAAAAGTAATTTTGAGTTTGTTTTACCGATTGTCTATTGTTAACACTAGCTTCTGAGTGGATAGAAGGATTATTCTGAAAAGCAAATGGCGAGCACAGACGGGCATTTGTTGGATGCGACAGCCCTCTTTAAAAGCTCCCCGGACGAAAGTCTATCAGCGCTTCAGGCTACCAATGATAGTAGCAAAATGTAAGCGCGACGCGCGCATGCTCAGCAATACCTAGCAGCAAAGTTAAAACGCTAAACGGGTCGAAGCTGCAGTGGGTGTCAATAAATCTCCAGCCCCACTTAGTTGGAAAATTATCTGACGAGTAAGCTATTTTACACGCCACGCCATCAGCCAATGAGCGTGATAATGCGGGCGACAGCTCCGCTTATAATGATTATGATGACTAAGCTGACGATTCAGGCGATGACAGCGTGTTGCAGATGCAACGTTTGACCAGATGCACGGATAGGCTGCTAGGTGTCTCACATGCTCGACATTCTGATGTACTGGGTGCGACTGTGCCCTATCTAGATATGGAAGAAAATATATCTTGTCCAATACATGTGAAGTTGGCTGATATTGTCAACAACGTATTAAAATCGAAAATGTCGGATGAAAAACTGAAGGAAAAATTAAGCCTATATTTTAAGCCAAAGAACCGCAACGTATTGGAGGTTATTTTCATTCATACGGTCTAAACTGACATACAACACTGCCAGTGGACATAAGCGTGCAAAAGGCTTGTAATAGGGCTGAAAATGGAATTCGAACACGCACTCTGAATAATAATTAATTATAGGGCTACGCTGACAAGATCAGTGGTATTGCCCGCAGATACGCTAGGAGCTGATTCGCGTGCATCACATTCTCGCCTATCGCGTTCTCTCATGATACGCCTCCCGTACAAACAGGACGGGGGTTTTGGTGGGTGAGGGGGGGGGGGTGTGTGTGGTGGTGGGGGGGGGGGGTTGTTGTCGCAGCAGCGATCGCTATCAGCATCCTCTGAGCAACCAACAGATTAAAACTGACCGCTTGGTATTATTTGTCAGGAAAGCTTTGCAAATCAGCTGCATTTCGGAACAAGCTTGCCACATCATCTGCGCGGCTTGGAGTCGGTCTACCCGGAAGTAGCGCGTCACATATATTGGCCGGCGAATTTGTTTTTGTAAGAGGCGACACCCTTTTCACCACTCTCTAACTATGCGTTAGATACATCAATTACTCGTGTCTGGGGTGGGATATAGCGCGGTTAACACTGCAAGGTCTGCTTTATCATTTGGGTTAGTACTGCGGACATTACTATAGGAAATCATCCGCTTGTGGCCAGGGCCAATCAAGACGGTCATTTCTGCGCTGTTCATTTACCTGGGATCTAGTACTCAGGTTTCTACAACCCTTGCCTGACATAGACAACTTGGCATTGAAATCATAAACCTTAAAACTAGTCTTTCTGTTTGAGTTAATTACGCGTGAGAGATGTCATACTATCCACTTAATGGATATTAATTTGATGGGTATTCAGAGCATCACTTAGAATTTTTACATTTCAAATTTGGTGAATCAGCCAGGCCGGTGCTTTCTCAGCCTTGGCTAGTACTTCCAGATTCCCCACAAAATCATAACCTTTGCGTGTCATCTCATCTTAAAGCCTATTTGAACAGAATTTGTACTTTAACAAAGTCGACAGAATTATTAATTCGCTTTGTAACGCCTCACAGTCACGTATCAACAGCACCTGTCATTTCGTGGGGAAATTTTTTGTTGGAAGTGGATATGGACATGGGGGATATTTATCCTCCATGGTATGCACCCTGAATGAAATAGGAGATGAATTTCATTACCTATTCATCTGCGAATTCTTTAGCGATAAACGTATAGAAATCTTCCCAAAACACTATTATAAAAGACCAAATTTTTCGACATTTCACCAACTGCTTTCAACGAAGAACAAGAAATTACTAATAAAGGTCTGCCGTATGATCGAAGAAATTAATAGGCACTTCCAACGTTGATTAACCCTATACACAATGGACTCGCAGATTAACAACACAACATTGACGAGAATTGCAAAGTACCACCGCCACCACCACCACCACCACCACCACCACCACCACCACCAGCAACAACACCAACAACAACGACAACGAAAACGACAACGGCGACGACGACAACAACAACAACAACAACAACAACAACAACAACAACAACAACAATAACTATAGCAACGACAGCAACAACAGCAACAATAACAACAATATTAATAATAGTAAGGTTTAAACATAGTAGTCAACCATGTCTAGAAACTACTCTACCGCTAGATGTCGCTCCACTCAGACTAGTGCTCGAGTCGGACCTCATGCTTTTGAACCCAAATGGAACAAACTGACTGCATTAGTGAACAGGTTCCACTGGGCGGGTGCACAAGATTCCCCACAAACTACCTAAGATTCGATCCGATCTGTTACTCAAGTACCTGATGTCATAATAAAAATGTGTCACTTTTTATCTGACGTTACAATCATACAACGTAAGCAGGCAACTGCCATAGTAACCCGCTTAGTGTCCCACACTGGTTATTCAAGATTTCCCCTAAGCTAGCCAAGAACCGACCCTATGTAACCCAAGTATCTGATGTCATAATATAAACGTGTCAGCTGTCGGCTAACGTTATAGTGTAACGTTATAATGTGGTCCTCTTAAAGATTTCCCTTAAACCAACTAAGAACTGACCCGTCTGTTACCCAAGTATCTGATCTCATAAAAAACACGTCACATTTTAGCCGACGCCAAAATCACATAATGCAAACAACCACCTGCCTTAACAACCAGTTTGTTGGCCCACACTGTGGCTATCCAAGAAACAATAACAAGAAACCTAATTGTAGAAAAATTATAGAGTAACACGATGAGAGGCTGTTTTGTAGATTTAACACAGCAATGACTGGTTCGGTTATCGAGCAAGTCACTCCGGTGGTGAATACCCAAAATAGTCTCTGTCGCTATATGAATGGATATAATTGTCTATTGTTGGAAATAAGGTTGTTCTGTATTTTAGTTTAAAAAATGACTACCTTATGTACAGCAATAACCCATTTCTAAGAATACCAATCTGACATTTTTTATAATCAGTTATTATATATTTATTATGATCTAAATCCTGATGACCCCCACAATATGACCACTATAATTTTAGTACTTTGTTATTGAGATGGCGGTACAATAACAGTAATAATTCTGTCATTACTAATTATGAAGTACGTGTAAATAATAACTGTAACTTTCATAATAATTCTAAGTTACTACTACTGCTGCTGCTGCTGCTACTGCTACTGCTACTGCTACTACTAATACTACTACTACTACTACTACTACTACTACTACTACTACTACTACTACTACTGCTACTGCTACTGCTGCTGCTGCTGCTGCTATTGCTACTGCTGCTGCTGCTGCTGCTGCTGCTGCTGCTGCTACTACTACTACTACCGAAAGCACAAACAGTGGTTATATAACTAGATAAATACCAAAATATGTAATTATGAATTGATATATAATGTCTGATCGCCATAACATTTATAATTTCTGTAGATTCATATTCCCCATATGCCATTATGTGGCCTGGGTGTAAATAAAAAATCTGAATCTGAATCGGATAGTACTGTATTTTCAGGTTATAGCACAAGGTCTGTTAATACCAGCGCAGTATTCAGATATGACAATCATTTGACATCAATCTGAAAAGTGTGCTCTAACTCTAGCACATTGCTAGACTTTTATAATAAAGCACTTCATATTGCAGATAATTCTAATGTCACGGTCGGTCTGCCTATTTTTGGAAAGAATCAGACTAAATGTTTGTAGACACATAAAAATGTTTACGGTTAATATTATTATTATACATCAATTCAGCATATAAAATTTGTATCGCTACACGTATTGTTAGAAATGCAATGAGTAGAGCCACGGGTAGAGCTTATATACGTTACAATTTAACATTTAATAGTAGCATATTGCGATTAAAATATCCAGTATACTGATATTGCTAGTTATATATCCAATATACTCAACATAAGCCACAGAGGGCTTATCCTTTAATTAGATTGATTTTACAGAAGCAACATGTTCTTAACAGACAAGAAAGCGGTTGAAAATAACTAGATCTAATCATCTGGAATAATAAATAGCCGTATTATGCAATCATTATTCCTAGTGTGCCTTGGAATAATTCAGGCTGTGATAGCTATTGCCACATGTGGAGCTTTAAACTCTCACGTGATCACTCTGCGAGAAGATGACGTAGTAAAATCCCCCCAATTAAACAAGACTTACGTTGATGTTGGATTGGGATTCTATAATGTCATCATCTTCGCAGTAGAGATCACGCCCCTCCCAATGTGGATGCTTTTCAAACCAGTTACTTACCCTACCCTGTTTGCACACACGTGGTAATGAGCTCGTTAAAGACTGACTTCTGGGCGCTCGACCGCTTCTCACGTGATCCCTACTGCGAAGATGATGACATTATAGAATCCCAATTTAACATCAACGTAATTCTCGTTTAATTGTATATCCAGCCGCAAACACGAACTGCTGTTTTATACATAATTGCTTATTTCCCGCATCAAACTTATACACATGCAACTATCTAAAGTATTTCACCAACCGGCTATCAATCAGCAGTAGACATCAATCAATCATCCGATCTCTCAATGGCAGCAGTAGATTATAGCAACACTCATCTGCTAACCATAACTGAATGATCAAGACAAGGTGACAGTGCGTGGGAACCCAATGGACGTATTATCTATGCCGGGCCCATCTCTAGCTAAGCTCCGCCCACACTTCGCCCGTGTTGGGATCGATCCCCGACTGCCTGACTATCGGTTTCCTGAAAACTATACAGGTAAGCTGTTGAATATTTTGAATATTCGAAACTAATTTGACTAGGTGCTGTTACTGCCTATGGAAGCAACAGCTCCCAGTCAAATTAGTTTAAAAATGTTCAACAACATGTGTATTAAATAGCAAAGACATACAATTTGTACAACGTGTCGGATTATCAAGCGTTTAATACGGACTAAATAGAGTCATTCATGCCATAATTGATTATACACGTCACTTAGATGGTTATGACGTCATAAAATGGATGGATAAACTGGAAAGGTCCAGTGAACAACGTGTCTGGAGAAACAAGAGCATACATGCCGCATTTCTGCTTATCAAATCTGCCCTCGCAACCAACATAAGTATAATACTGTATCTATTGAGGAGACTATGGGCATATGCTGGTGTTACTCGCCGGTAGCTGGCCTATTACCGATCCTAATCACGCAGCTTGTCGGTGACATTTATTTCCAGACAAAGCCATTACCTAGCTCCATGATGTTTCATTATCTACAGTTAGAGCACATTAAATCACATTTGCGCACAACTGGCCACGCATATGAGGCCGTAGTTCCGCTAAAAGCCCATTGGAGATTGCATCATTGCATGTTTTCTTTCGCCAGGAAGTGTGATGTAGTTAAATGTATTCTGAATCTTCATTATTTCCCTGGAGAGACTGGCCAACTGAGGGCCAAATTAGTACATTATACGCGATATTTTATAACCAGCAATCTCAGCTCTCTGCCATTAGCACATTACTAGATAAGATTCTGAGTGTTAGTTTTGTTTCCAGTAGCTGTTATTTACTGAGAGTTATCGATCCGCCACTGATTTTAGTGATTATTTACGGGATCCAAGAGCAACAGACAATACGACAAAGAAACTCAGTGGACCCACAAAGCACACACACCAGGAGCCATAACCACACCATCAAAGACTTACATTGGGAAACATGTGGTGGATTTTACAATGCGTTCCTGGGTGGAGAAAACCTCTTATTGATGCTAATCCCTGAAGCAACTGATATTGGACTGGTTAAACCTTTGCGTGTGTCATGAAAATTTGATCAAGTGAAAAGTTTCTCAGCTGTAATATTTTACACATGTAATTACTTCATTACATTGTGAGATCTCTTACCGTATCAATAGATACATATTCTGTGTGACCTGGCCCATTTGCTGTTGAATAGTTCGCCTAAAGTATACATCAAAATGTGAAATCTCCATCCTTATGGACATAGACTGGCGTAGTCCTCTAACTTTCCCATCAGATGAGCATTTTCAAAGAACCTGCTAAACACAACTTTATCAATAGCATAATATTCCATACACATCCATTAACCCCGCAGCAGCACTACGATACTTTTTTGCTTAAGCCTATGGCACTTCAAATCACATTACGATGAAATACGTCGTGACATCGATTTTGCTAGAGTCCTACACATTTGACCCGGTGGGCAATGTAATCTAAGTGTCTGGACACCAACATTAATCTCTATTGAATTGTAGGAGATGGAACGGTCAACTGACTGCCAAAGTGCCACTCCATTAATGGTATTAAGGGGATTTTATGACCAACAATCCCAGAAGAAATGTGCGTTATATCCATGTATCTGATGGGAATCTGAACGCAGATTGGTTATGCTCTGAGCTATATTGATAGACATACTCTCTTGATATTGTTCTTTATTTACAGGAAGAAGAACAACTATCAGTCGTTACATGCCGCACCCACACGCGCGCGCACACACACACACACACACACACACACACACACACACACACACACGCACGCACGCACGCACACACACACACACACACACACACACACACACACGTACACATGCAGGCGCACGCACATGCACACCGGCACGCACGGCCGCACGCACGACTATGGCAGCAACGGCGCCCAATAAAATTAGTTTCAAAATAGTCAGCAGAATGTTTATTAAATGGTAAAGACATATAATTCGTACAACGTGTCGGACTTAAGCGTTAAAGACGGACTAAATCGAGCCATTCATGCTATAATTAATTATGACGCCATACTACACGTCACGTAGTTGATTTTGACGTCATATGACGTCATATGATGGATGGATAAACTGGAACGGTGAATTGCTATTCACAAATAAAATTTATAATATTTGAGCACCGATGCTCAGATGCAGAGAATTGTATTTCCGGAACAAGATCCCAGATATGTTAACTTAGTTCCCTGAATATGGTGCTGTAGGCTATTGGTACCAGTCACGTGCACGCGAGCGGCTCATAATGGATGAATCAACTTTTAGCTATTCTCCGCCCATCTCTAGCTAAGGTTCACACATGCGCTATCGTGCCTGGATCGATTTATATGCTTTGAACACTGACTTCCGCAAATCCAATTTTCAAGGTGACTATATTAGCAGCAACAGTGCCAAGTCAAATCAGTTTCAAAATATTCAACATAATGTTTATTCAATTGTAAAGACAACAATTCGTATAACTGACAGACTATTCCAGGTTCATGATGGAGCATCTCTGTTAATTATGACAATTATATCAGCCTACCTGTGACTTAATTGCTAATGACGTCATATACTTGATCGACAGGTTGTATTCATCCATTGGAGTGGGACTCAAGGAACTCGCAAGGGCTGCTTGATCAGAATACATGGCATACAGCATCTGGTTAAGGAACTTTAATACGAACGTTTAAGGACTACTAACGTGTCAGGTTATCGAGAAAATCAAACATGAAGTTTCACGTTCAAAGACATAAGAAACCGACGTGGAGTATCTCTATTTTATCTGTAGGCATGTGCGCATGCGTGTGACACTAAATAATGTATTGTGCCGCGCTATTGATTAAATGGAACATGGATCTAAAGAGAACGTGTTTGTAGTCCAATCGCCCACAGGTATTATCCATCTTGGTGTGCTTGAATTCTTTTTTAATTGATCATGCCTTGATAGGGATACAGAATTCTAAGAGTGTGTGTGAAACATACTATGAGGCGAGTGTACGCGTTTAACTGTACTAATTTTATTGTTAATGAATAAAATGTCACCCTGCCATTCAGGTTTCAAATAGATTTTATCCAATAGAGACAGTTTTATTTAATCATTTAACAATTCTCGATTTAGGATTTAAAAATGTACACAGAAATATGATAGTGGTGTCGTCAAAATGTTGTTTGGCCGCTACCGTCCTTTACTTCCTTAATCCTTACTACTCTGAAGGCAATTTTCTAACTTTTTCAATGTCAATAGCACATAAACTGTGGTCCATTCAAAATAATTTTGGCGGACGATGTTGCTGTGTGTGAACACCAGTTCATCTTTTAATTCAATTTGAAAATTTAATAACTTTTATCTCAGAGAGGTAAATGTTAACCAATAATGCGCTGTGTGATGTAGGGACAGATGCAAACAAATTATCTATGATGTCATTGGCATACTTCATAGATCAGCCTTCAAAGACCGGATACTGTTTCACTATTCAGCTATTTAAACCTGAATATATTCCTTTGATGGTAAATAGAAATCAAAGAGTTTATGCATGTCATATCCATAGCGGGAATAGCTAGCACAAGATGAGTTTGCTTTGACAATTGATATTGTTATATAATCATGTTTAATGAATTCACCTTAATCCTTCCCCACATACAGAATGTAAACACATTTCTCGTGTTGTCAGAAACTATAGTGAATCATCGTATGGACACGATTGCACGCATACGGATATAGACTCAATTAACGGACAATGGGAAAACATGTCCGAGCTATTGACATCATTATTGTGATCATTCTCAATTACAAAGAGATGAGAAAATAACTAAGGACATACATTTTCCTGTAGACAATTGCCTTATGCACAGATAAAATCGTAATCATTATCATATTACTAGTAGAGGTATTTAATCAATATATGCTGATCTTAATCAATAAAACCGTTAATTTATATCGACCATATAATTTTATATATTTGTATCATGTCCATGTTATGTATCATTGCTTATGTTCCACTGAACCATTTCACGATGAAACCGTCCAAAACTCACCTATGCTATGGTCTTGTGAAGTGTCCATTTACGGTCTAAGAGAAGTCTGTTTTTGAAAATTTACGACTGGAATGACTGGCTCGGTTATTCCAGTGGTAAACTATCAAAGATAATTGTCTCTTGGCTTGCAAATATATGTTCAATACGATACTATTTCGCTTCGAAGATCATAATGATCGGATATTCGATCACATTATGCATTTCTCTTCCAGATCGAGAGAGAGAGGGAGAAAGAGAGAGAGAGAGAGAGAGAGAGAGAGAGAGAGAGAGAGAGAGAGAGAGAGAGAGAGAGGAGGGGATGGAGGGAGGGAGGGAGGGAGGGAGAGAGGGAGGGAGAGGGAGGGAGAGAGGGAGGGAGGGAGGGAGAGAGAGAGAGAGAGTGCGAGAGAGAGAGAGAGAGGGAGGGAGAGGTGGGGGGGGGGGGGGTGTGTGGCTTGGGGGGATTACAAGAAGATTTACATTACACAATCCCATCTAGCGTGTTGCATTAGACAACGTTATTGCGACGTAGGCGTATTCTAGATCTTCTGCAACTTTCTCATACATGATTAGAGTATGAACAGTGGTAGATTTTTTACTGTTTTGAGAAAATAAGTTATTTGTTTGTGAGAGGCATTTACAAATACGTGCACATAGCATAGAGCCACAATGTGTGTTTTATCGTCACACCTTTGGAACGATAGGTTTATATCTGTAAAACTCGACGGACTTAAATACGTGACGTATCATGTTCAAGTTTGCCTGAAGGAAACAGAACTGTTTAGTCATTCACTGAACAGTCCATCTCGTGCCGTGTATTTAAATAATTAACAGTGCACCCCGCCCAACCCTCAAAGGTACGATGACTTACTAGATAGTTCTTTTAAATGCGTACGGTTTTGAAGAGTTTTCAGTGATTTAGGGGTTTAGACACACGTACTGCATTACACTAGTAGTGAAGGCGCGGGCTAGAGTATTAAACTAGATGCCAGCATAGGCAGTACTATAACTCTTCCAGAAACTCCCCATATGCCATTAGCGCATGAACAGGTTTTTAAAATTATTTTCACATATAATTTACGCTCTTGCGCAAATTAGTTATTTTTTGAAAGACTGATTTACCTATTGTTATGCATACGGTAGAACTACGACATCGGTTAATCTCCTGCATTTCCTACTATATGTATCACCGCTGTATCATGGCAGGTATACGCCCGCATCATCTGCGGTTAATCGCTTATTCGTTCTACGAAATGCATTTTGTTATATTTGTCTGCTACCAATGTTCATTTACATTCGTTATTTGTTTGAGATGGAGTTGTAAATGGACCATGTCATATACTTTCAGATTACTTATGCCACGTAATAGAAATACACATTAACATGTTTAATGTGTCATCTTAGATGCTGAAGTCTATATAGTGCATATACATAATGAGGAAGTATATCTTATGCAGTTGTCCGCTTATTGTAAAATATTGCAGCACCATTTACAAAAGTCACCGATGTTTTACGAAAGCCGATGCTGTCTGTCCTGAAAACGATGCTGGTAAAAAACGGTTGCTGTCTTAAACATCATCATTTTGCTGGAAAAGATATTTAAAAATGAACATTTAGTTAAACTAGATTAACTAAAGCAGAAATAAGGAGTTCGGGTATAACGAGGAGTCTCTTTTGCTCTTGTGAATTACAGAATGGACAAGCTTTTCCTTTACTCTTCATAATGCAGCTTTGCAAGTAGCTAGCATCCTATGTACAGTGCTGCAGTCATTCAAGGCATTTCCCATTTATCAGCTTTTTGTAATTTTATTTAGTTGTTTATTTTCTCCTTGATTTGACCATCTTCTCATGATACCCCCATTTTGTCATCAACATTGTTATTTCTGGCAGAGACTGCAACAAAGAAAATACTGTGGAAGCAATCAGATACTTCTTTCACGTTTTTTAAAAATCATTTCTGTATGCAACTCTAGAAGACATTGTTGCTATGACATACCTTGTAATTGTATTTGTCGACCAAACTGATATGGGTTTATTGCAAGTGAAGAACACCAAAATTGATAATACTATTTCAGGGGGTAATCCATTTTTTCCTTGTGAATCAGACACCTTTTCTTAAATTCGATGTAAATGTGATGATAAAATAGTGAATGTCACATAAATTTGAGAATAAAGGGATCCATTCTGAGCTATGTCTTGGTCAATTCTAGCTAAGCTCTGCCCACCTTTTGCACGTGTTGGGGTCGGTTTGAAACATTGAAACCTAAATGCGCTGGTTAACTATACACGGTACTGTCTATGCTGTCAATGGCAACAATAACTCCCAGTCAAATTGGTGTCAAAACATTTACAAAATTGTTTCTTAAATTGTAATTTCATCAAAGATATGCTTATAGCCTCGTTATGAACTTTTAGATATATGATATATGTAATTCTGATTGTGACGCCAGCTAACGTGTGACATTTTGATTATGACATAATGTATTTGAGTGAGAAGTCGAATCCCTCAATCGTGTATGCTTAGTATTATCCATGTTTTGATAGTTGAATATGCTCTCGGATTCCAAAATTTGATCGTGATCCGAAAAATTCTAGAAATCTACGATGTGAGAAAAACGCAGATGTAAGGATATGCAATTTCTGATTTCTCTAATCTGTTCTAAAATATGTCAAACATTTTTGACAAAAAGCTTGGTGAATTGTTGTTATTGTTATTGTCACGGTAAGCTGTGTCTATCGCACCCACCCCGCCAAAATTACGCATAGTAATTTCCAGGAGAAAATATGAGAAATCTCTGAAATGCCAGAAGTTAGACCCACAATATTTGATACCTACAATAATGTTGTGGCTGGCGAGATAACCTTCAGGTTTCAGATCAAGAGGTCCACTATATGGGTCACCTGGCCACTAAGTGCACACATGTTTGGCCAAAATTCGGTATTGCAAAACAATGAATCAGCACATTTGGAACATGCAATTATATTGTGGCCGCCTAGAGAGATGTGAAGTTTCAGCTCAACGATTCAAATAGTTTGGCTCATGAGCCTTTCTAAGCTACATGCACTGCTAATGTGTTTCATTCCAGTTCTGTTGTGTGTGTTTCATTCCAGTCCTGATGGGTTTGTTCCATTCCAGCCCTGATGTTTGTGTTGCACGCTTCTCATGTCCTGTTGATTGTGCTGTAGATGTTTGTTCATGACTGGGGTGTTCCGTCGTGTATTACTTTGTGCATGTGTTGTATGCTTCCCGTTCTCTGTAGTATAAGGAATGCAAATACTTGTATTAGCACCAGCTAAATAATAGTTAGTATTGTTGGTATGTGCATCGATCCCAATGAGTTGCTTGGTGGTAACAATCAATGCTAATCCTAACACTAATATTAAAACAACATTAGAGCATTGCCATGGTTACAGTCTGTTGAGTTGTCGGGTAGTAATACTGAAATTTACTTTGGCTATCTCTTCTTGTGCTATGCGAATACTGAGCCTGTTTTTCATACATGATCAGATACTGAATTAGATACCATTAGGTAAAATACATAACAGACCACAGCAATTCATTGGAAGTATGGCATACATGCAAACTGTGTAACATAGAGCTACTATCGCTGTGGATAGCGTAACACCGATGGTCTGCGTTCGGGCATATCTTTTGAAATATGTTAACACCTTCCAAACTATGTTATAACATTAATGCTGCTCCAAGGTCAATGGAATAGTTTAATATTTTCCAAGTTTTAGGACCAAACCATCAATAGAATGCACCCGTCGTGTGTAGTCTCATCATTTGCTTAAACGAATGGCATGGTAGATGTGTGAGCCTAGCGCATGTGATGCTTCTATCATGTATCATATACCATGCCAATATGTGGATCTATTGTTGCGTTGATTTGTGGCTCCTGGCTTAGTATACCGAATTTCAGTTGAAAGAACCTAGATTCATGGAAATATTACTGAGAAATCGACAGTTTCCACTTGAATGGAGCTGTTTCATTTCTTTGCCAAAATCCAAAGATAAATAGAGCATGGCATTTATTGTCGGAGAAAGTCTGAGAATATATTGTGATGTGATCGAATTGAACACATGTTCCAGAAACTCAGTCACACCGTGAATATCTGCATTATCTAATCAGACAAACAATATTTGAGATGAAAAAAAATGCGTATGATGTCATCAATAACATATGGCTATTTGATGTGTTATATTATCAACACTTGATCAGCAGCGATGGAAGTTCCAAGGACACAGCATGCATTCTCAGATTAAGTTGTGTTTATTCCGACTAGGCAGAGCCAGATACAATATTAGTTATGTATCTCATGTCGTCTTTCAACATTGACCTTTTCAACAACAAGACCTAATGCAACATCTGTATGTAATTCCTGGCGTCACCTTATGTGATCTTTATTCGAAATTAGGCCAATGTTAAATTATAAATTGATATTAATATAATCCAACACTGTTATTTATTTGCTATTATATATTTGCACTCGTACTGAACTAGGATCTTTTCTCAGAGAATAGCATATGTTTTATACAGGGATGTCAATTGGAAGAGTATCATTCTCGAAAAGTTTAGTATCCAGGTCAAACACATTTTGATATCAAGAGACCTGGTCTGCTCAATTACGTCTTAGCTCTGTGTTTCTCAGACCAATCTTTTTGTTCTGCATTCATTTCTTGAAAGCAGATTCTGAATACAGCTAATGGATGGCATACGATGTACACAGCTATGTTGGCAAAGTACATAATCTGATGATCTGATGGATCTCCAGCTTTTATTCCACACGAATAATGATATTCTCATTTCCATTCTGTGACAGAAATCAATGTGATGTTCATTATCCTCTTCCTGTACAGACGTGATACATAACACTATTGGGATAACTACATAAAGAACACAAAGCATTGCGTCGGCGCATTAGAAAATGATCATTATGATGTAAATGCATAGGCTGGTTTTTCAGACATTTTCCCTAACCACAAGAGGTTTGTGTCAGGGTGAGGGACATATGAAAATGTGATATTGACCCCCAGGGCAATACTATGTGAAATATCAGAATTAATGTTCAGCCATGCCAGTGCACCTACCAAATATTTAAGCACATGAATGCAATGTCCTAAAAGTCATTGTCGTGAACGACCGTGTAATGTACCTTCAATATATCCACTTGAAACTAATATATGCACTAATCTGCATAGCAACGAAGGATGTGAATCAAGAAACAGCTGTGCCATCCACACCACGGCCGTCGTTCAACAACAAATCGATTCTGCTGATTATGTGTATTAAGTTATACAATATATAAATTGAAACTGTCTTGTCAACCAACATTTGACAAATTCAAGCCCAAAAGCAGACCGCACCACGTGCATCGTAATGCCATCTTCTAGTGCTGTGGAAATTGTTTTCATCTATGTGCGAACGATTAATTATTTTCTTAATCGTGTAATAATATAACTCTGAAACGTACATAACAGACCACAACAATTCATTGGAAGTATGGCATACATGCAAACTGTGTAACATAGAGCTACTATCGCTGTGGATAGCGTAACACCGATGGTCTGCGTTCGGGCATAACTTTTGAAAGATGTGGCAGAATGCAATTATTCTGATATATACATTTGAGGTAGAATTCGCAATTCATTTTGAGTTGTCAGTTTCCTTTGATATTACGGCTACTTTGAACAGCTGCATAATAGTAACACCCATTATCTTGTTCTACATTAATCTTGTAATCGCGTTATCGAGCATGCAAATCACTACTCACCCAATGATTGAAAATGAAAATTGGATTTGTTGCTTCCTTCACCCTCTGATTACCAGTTCCATCGTAATTTTCTGCTCATACAGCTAATCACAATTGTGTAGAATAAAACATCCAGCTTGACTGATTTATTTTGACGAAACATCCTCCTTACTTGTCAAGAGTACTTGGCGTCAACATGATGCAATGGTTTCGCTGCTCTTGTCGTTGCTGTTATTATTGCTTCTGTGAATATGAGAGAATGGACCTTTCCATTTTTAGCCATTCCCCGCCCATCACTAGCTAAGCCCCACCCACACCTCGCCGTGTTGGGATTGATCGATCCCCGAAAGCCCTAGCTATCGGTTTCCTGAAAACTATACAGGGAAGCGGTTGAATATTTTGTAACTAATTTGACTGGGTGGTGTTGCTGCCTATGCCAGCAACAGCGCCCAGTCAAATTAGTTTCAAAATGTTCAACAGAATATTTATTAAATAGTAAAAGCAAACAATTTGTACAACAACACATAGACCGTCTTCAAATATGCGTTCGTTACGTACTTATCGACGTCATTCATGACGCCATTCATTATGATGTCATTCTACACATGACGCAGTTCATTATGACGTCATATGATGGGTGGGTACTCTGGACAGGTGAAGTGAATAATGAAATACTGACGCGATACAGTTGATATGACACTCGATGCTGAAGCACCACATAGTGCCTCAAAGAAACCCTCTTATAGTGTAGCAAAAACCCACCCAACTTTGACGCGCAAATGCTATTAATATCTATATTGGACTTCATTGAAATGTGGCCAATCTTTAGATGTGCCTCCGGTCTGTAGACACTACTAATTTCAACTTTCAATCGATTAGTTTTTGCATGATCACAAAAATCTATAACAAAGCAAAAAGTGGTATGGCGGAGTCAGACTCGTCTGGGAGGCAGGTGATGTCTGAGACGTGGCGCTGTAATGGCGGAGTCTCAGTGTAGCGTGTTACTTCGTGACCGGGGGTTCAAGTTGGAAATTTGGCTGAGCACGCAAGTGGAAGCAAACTATAAACTCTGACCTTCCCTATCCCTATACTATACCTGATGCAATGGAAAATACATGTCTAGCGAGGTTCATGATTCGATGAACAGATCAAATATATGTTTTATTTAATTACAACCCTTGGCGTGTTAAATGTTTGCGCGTAGTTGTTTATAGTTCCTTTCATAATATTAGTTATTAGCCCACATTATCCTAGTTAGAGTATGCGAGGGTGTCCATTGACTGCCCACCATTTGTCCTATTTGGCAAATAACAAACATAATAAGCACATATTAAAATAAGCAACGTAGGATAAGTCATAAGCTACTTTCTGGATTCCTGGATTTCTGTCCATATGGAGGTATATTTATCATCTACAGACTGTAGTATGCTAACTTTGAATATTGTAAAACAATTGTGATAAATGACTACTTGTTCTTTAGAAAATAGATAAACTAGAAATGTGTTATCCAACCACCTTTTAACATCGTTTTTAAAAAAAAAAAAATTATCTAAATGCATTTCAGGTCCAAACTTACATACGTTATGCTGTCTTAACCAGCGACTCATATATAACTTTATCTTTATCTTTTGTAAAGCGATTTATAATAAGTTCTTTGGGCCATATTTCCCGATTTCTTCCAAAGCAAACTGTTCAGTAAAATTATAAAATCACAGGCTCTGGCGCAAGAAGAAATTATAATAAAGGACAAGCACGTCAAGAATGGACCTGAGGACGCTAAGGATTTTGGCTGAGGACAAGACACAGTGGGCAAAAGCGAAGGAGGACTGATTGCAGCTGTAGGATGTTTCTACTACTATAGCCGCAGAATACAGTAATCATACATATATACAAGCACGTGTTTCAAGTTTGCCTGAATTTATTTGCCCGTCACTTCATCATGGCCCTGTTCTTATTTTCACAAGTAGTAGTTCCTTCCAATTATTTAAGACTGACATGTGTTTAGTGGAGCATCGTAGCAAACTCATCTATCATATAATTACTGGAGAATATTAACACATTCATCTATCATATGTATTTGTCTTAACCATGATTATCCACAATCCGTTTGCTTAATGGAACTTATTAAAGCTAGGAGTACCAGACGTAGAGGTGACATTAATGGGTGAAGGATAGCAAACTATTTCATTAGAAATATAGTAACCAGACTCGCGATTAGGAGAGCCATTGTACATCATATAGGACTGCAATTATAATGGAACTTTTTTCATTTATGGGGAAAATTATCCACACAAACATGGCTTAACCCAATGAAATTCTCACCATTGACCTCTGTGTATGAGCGTAATAGGTAGTTTACTTAGACTAATCCCAATATATTAATATCAATCATCATGGTTTTATGACTTAGATTAGAATGACGTATATATTAACAAGAATGAACCCTTTTGCACCCAAGGTGGCCAAAACTGTTCCTGCACGGGTCTTCAGAAATGTCTGTTTACAGGCCAAGAGAAGACTACTTTTGGAAATTAACCACTGGGATAACTGCCTCGATAACCGAGCCGGTCAAACCAGTGATACTTTTTTGTAAAATGATCTCCTCTTGTTCTGAAAATGGATATTTTCTGTAAAAAAAAATGCAATTTTCTTGAATAAATGTGTGGGTCAAACTATAAGATTAACACTATGAATCCCACGCTCAAAGGAGGTGCTGCATTTCCTATGTATATTGGCGTGATAGTTAGTCAACTCCGACTCATCCTAGTATAACAATTTCATGGCAACAACACAAACCAGTTGTTGACTATTTTGAAGCTACTTTGTTTGAAAGTTGTTGCTGCTAAATCAGGAACAGCTTCCAGTCAAATTACTTTCAAAATATTCAGAGATATTATTTCTTGCAAATTTAAATGTATGATTACAAACATTGAATCATATTAGCACAACATATATGTTTTGCTGCATTTCGCTAAGAACTAAATATGTCAAGCAGTAGACAGTTTCATTTGTTTGCGTCTTTGAAGCATCACTCATTCCTGACGCCAGTAATTGGAGGCTATGTCATTCAATGATTTCTGCTGCTATTGTTGCTGCTGGTGTCATTATCGCTTCTCCGGACGCAATATAAAAGAATCACCAAGCTGGCTTCTGACAATCGATGCTGGAGCACCACACTGTACTTCGGAGAATGTATATATATATATATATGCTAGAAAAAAAAGAAGATTGCTGTCAGTCTCTCGCGTGTGTGCTGTACTGTGTATATCTTGTATAGAACCTGGTATGTGTTGCGGTGCATACTTTTCCAAGCATCTTGTCAATCAAATCCACAGTGAATGATTGCATCATTTCTAACTGAATACAGCCTTCATCTGGCAACACGGTTCATTAGTTGGAAAGGAACCAGGCTCCATCCATCTGTCACACTGCTACAGGGAAGCATGCGTGTACTCTGTATACGAGTAACAGACCAGCTAAATGTTACTTTATTTATTTCTAATCTCTGAGTTGAGCAAGTGTTTGCTCGAATAGTGAAGAGTTTTTTAGACTGTCGCTGAATATGGTATCTTGCTGTTTCTAACATAGACATTGACCATCCATAGACTCCTTTACAGAGCTATAGATTATAGATTATTCTATCCGTCACGTGGAAAAGGCATGTCTCGAGATTTTGGCTGTTTTAGAATATTAATTATTAGCTCATCTGCTCCGGGTTTAATTGAGGGACCCATTTCTAGCGATGCCCCAGTCATTTTTAGCCAAGCTTCGCCCACTTTTAATCGTATTCGAACCGATTTGAAACTTTGAATCATGAATTCCCAGAAACATCAAGATAATTATATAGGTAAGCTGTTGCATATTTTGAAACTAATTTGACTGCGGGATGTAGCCTAACTACCTATGGCAACACATGTTTCCAGTCAAATTAGTATCAAACTATTAAACAGAACATTTATTAAAGTGCAAAATTCCTCAAAGACATACATTTTTCATAAATCAGTCAGAGACCTTTAAATTTTCGTGATGAAGCTACGCAATCTTGATTATTACGTCAGTTAACAAGCCTAAAATATGACAAATTTGATTATGACGCCAGATACCTGAGCGACAGATTAGATGCCTCCCGTGAGATTATGTAATGGCACGTGATCTTTGGCTATGTATCATAAATAACCATATATATCTCTAACACATTAGTGTCATATTTGATTAATCTGAACACATATTGGCAGGTAACATTATTCAGTCAAAGCGATGTACGTTTGCTTTCTATAAATAGATTGTACGATTTGCTTTTTCATCTGACTTGAAATCAGTTGTTTTACTGCCACCTTGAGCTTTCATTAATGTCCGACATATTTGATGACGCCAGTACACAAGTCATGTAGCTATAGAATTCTTCTACGCCAAAACAGATGTCAAAAAATTGGACAGTCATGACGATAATACCGCTGTTTAGAAACATGACAGACTATTAAAATAATATTTGCTATGAACTATATTTTGGAAGCTGGAACGAGCTTAGCAGTTTTATTTCTGAAGGTAATGCATTCATTGTTGAGACACATGCACCGTTGCTTTGCCTGTCATTGATGACTTGCACGATTCATGTCATTCTCTCAATATATTATCAATTGGCAAACAACATGCTTTCCACAAAACCATTTGTACCTATTTTATGACGCCTTGGTCAATGCATGAATCCAATCTGTCCCTCAAATATTGACGTAATAAATAATGAATTATTTCACATAAAGAATGACGTCACCATCATAATTGACAGGCAATACACCACACCGGGGTGGGGGGGGTGTGGGGTGGGGGGGGGGCGAAGCATGGCCGGAGCTTATCTAGATATCGGCTTCATCCATAGCCAAGGATTTTGTTAATTTTCAATAGAACCGGCCGTTTTATGACCACGTATATTTTGAATGAATTTTATTTTGTTAATGAGCATTGCCGTATATATGTTTGATAATTGTATCTATCTACAATCTGCAATCTCAAGCATACTAATACGCTATAACGACAAAAAGCTAATGTATTTGATGAACTATCAGGTTGCAGGTCATCATGGGTTTAGCTCTTCATTTTCCTTTTGGAAATCGGGACTGGTCCTAGTCATAGTAGGGCAACACTAACCCAATGCGACGTTGATTAGGCAATTGTACTGGCGGAAACGTTCATAAAGATATGACAGCGTTGAAGTTTCTTGATGAATCCAAAAGTTGGCAGCATTTGGCAAACAGCGAGTGCGGCTCTATGTCGATAAACAGAAAGAACCATGACGCTCAATGACGAATCTGATTTAAAGTAATTTGAAGCCATGCAGAAAATTATTTTTTTTATTAACTTTGAAATTAAATCGGGCTCTATATTGATCAAATTGTAATTTCAGATTTTGCACATTCTGGAGAATCACAAAAGGTGTCGCCAATAATATTGTAGGATTATAAAAATATAATGGAAAAGGTGAATTTAATATTGAAATCTTACAAAATGGCGAAATGACCTTGTAAGATCCAAAGAATATAAGCGTTTCTCCAATTATAGAATGGACACACATAGTGCATGACGTTATCTTCTTTATTTCTCTCATGTATCGTTTGGTGTTTTATTTAAATTACTCTTTCTTGAAAACACAATTATATATAAATTGCTTTGTAATCACAGTAGCTATGTATTCTGGTTCTTTGTCACTACTATCGGTAAATGTGTTATTTAGAGAGCTGATTATTATCCAAATTATGTTAATTGATTTTCAAAGCGTATATTTTTAAATACTCATATACAGGGAACAATCTTCTAAGTCCCAAATAGATTATCTTTGTTGCTCAGAATGGAGGAGGTCACTTCTCATACCATCTAATTTCCGTTTTTATGGGAGAAAGATCTCAGAAACACCGGCTTCTGTGAAATGGATGGATGGTGACAACACATCCTAAACCCGTCGTCCAACACCCACACCCACATTTGCCATAGGCCACACTTCTAAGCAATGTAGTTATAACATCGTTGTAAATAAAGTCAATTTTTTTAATAACGCGACAGCAATGCCGATAACATCATGCAATAGTATTCTAAATATACTCGGTTTGCTCTATATTATGGAAGCTAGAAATATCTATTAAAGAATTGACAGAATGTGTTCTATGTTCACTTTATCATAACTCTGGTCTTCTCTTCATTAGAGTTATTTTAGGTTAGGTCCGATTGTCATTGTTTTCAATGGAGCGGATTGCCATGATGGTATCTCATATAATGAGCTATCTATCTCTGTATTCATGTCATCCATTGCGTGATACTACGTCCTCTATTTCTCGTATCGCTTCGGCTAAGGTAATACAGGTTGGGGTGGGTGGGGGTGTTGGGTGGGAATGGTGAATGCGAGTTGGAGCGTGTGTGGTGAGTTAGGGTGGTGAAAAGGTGATTAACTCTTCAGCTAAGTAATACCTGATGTTGAGGTGGAAGTTGTTGGTCAATAAGTGATTACTCATTTCATGCTAAAGCTGGACAAAACCCGTCTCGACAGTGTTCTTCAGGAATGTCCCGACGATGAGAAGACTGTTTTGAAAATTTACAACTTGAATCACTCGCTCGGTAATCTCGGTAAATTGGCAAAAATCGTCTTCTATTGGTCTGCAAAAATATTGAGATTTTATTGAACAAATTTGGTCATTAAATGCTTAACAATATATTCTTTATTCAGCCACGCTAAGGTGTGTGATCATGTCCCGGATAGTCAGTACCATAAGATGCTGGAATGTTCAAGATGGTTCCTCAAACAAGTGATGGACTTTGTATAGCTATGAGCGTGACTGTTAAAAAAACCTCGTACACCATGTATACACCTGTGCAAAAGTTAAGCACCAGCAAAAACAATAGAACGTAGAAACATGATGGTACAACTAGGCTGCCATACTTTTTGTTCCCGCGTTAGCTGACATAATTCCAAGTACGAAATGCACATGCATGCATGACTTCACGCCGCTTGATGTCCGTGCGTGGCGGGAAACAGCACACGTGTTCAGTTATGTAAAAGTCCAGTTTGAGGTGTAGAACATTACATACAGATTTAGGCGACAAGATTAGGAATTTTGTGTTCATGACCGTGGTTTATTTGTACAGAGAGAATTAGCTCTTGATTGTGAACCGCTATGGCAAGACGAAGGTTAAGTGATCGTGTGAAATGGCAAATCATAGGCATGCATACCACTGGTATGTCATGCGGAGAGATTGGCAGACAGCTGAACATTAACCATACTGTAATCAGTCGTTTGATTGCAAAACATGGGCAAACTAACGAGGTGAAGGACAGGCCTAGATCTGGAAGACCGAAGAAGACTACTGCCCGTGATGATCGAGCCCTAGTACGCCTTGTTAGGAGCTCTCCATTCACCAACAGCAGAGTGCTCAGCCAGCAATGGGAAACGCGCAATAGAGTGTCAATGTCTACCGTCAAAAGGAGACTGTATGCTGCTGGCATGAAAGCTAGGAGACCTGTCAGACGTCCTCTCCTCACTGCACACCACAAAGAGGAGCGTCTGAGGTGGTGCAACGAAAGAAGACACTGGAACATGAGATCCTGGAGACGGGTACACTGGTCCGATGAAAGTCGGTTCCTGCTTCATGCCACAGATGATCGAACTCGTGTATGGAGGTCCAGACTCACGGCGTACGACCAACGTAACATCATGGAAGAAGTTCCATTTGGTGGAGGTTCCGTTATGATATGGGGGTGCATCTCATTTGATTGTAAGCTGGATCTGTTGACTGTACCTGGAACACTAAATGGACAAAGATATCAAGATTCCATACTGGATAGAGTTGTGGTCCCTCATTTTGTAAATCATGCACCTGGAACCCACCCTATATTCATGGATGACAACGCCCGACCACATCGTGCTAGAGCTGTGCATGAATACCTCCGCCAGAATGCCATCGAAACCCTACCATGGCCAGCAAGGAGCCCTGACATGAACCCTATTGAGCATATCTGGGACATTCTGGGAAACATGGTGAGAAGGAGGGATCCTCCTGTGCAGAACCTACAGGAATTAACAGACGCACTCCATCTTGAATGGCAACGAATACCACAATGGCGTATCAGTCGGTTGGTGACCAGCATGAGACGTCGTGTCCAGGCCGTCATCCAGGCACAAGGTGGATATACCCGGTATTAATAATGACAGTCTCAAACTCGTGCACAGATGTTAAACTTCGTTTTCAGACACCATTAATGACAATCTAGCCACGTGTGTCAACTGTAGGGCAATAGTTGTCAGTTGTGTCAACGTAACCATATTCAGGCCTCGTTTTCAAGTTCAAACAAAAACATACAGTGTTTCCCCACCATCATAATCAGCATTCCTCTAGTTGCATTATTACCTCTTGCACTAAGATGGATGGGTATATAAATGTTTATGCTATTGCTTTCTTCATAGCACATGAATATACCCTCGGATGTGCGTAAAAATAGGGTGGTGGTTAACTTTTGCACAGGTGTATATATGTAGATAATTATGGCCTATATCACGACAAAACTCACTGTTTAGTACCCAAAATACTTCAAACATCAATCTACATGAGCAGCAAATACCCAGTCACACAATGTTCCTAATATTCACCAGGTCATCTATAGCGTTATAATCAACATAACCTAAATCATTTCAACATTGTATCCCTGTATTTCAATTTTGAAGCAACGGTAGCTGTGTGTAGGCTGTGTCGCAGATACGCGGTAATAATATCCACTTCTTGTGTGTGTAAGTCGCTGCTGTACCAGTGACTTTGATTAAAACCTGCCAGCCAATCATAGCCATCAACACAACATCTAGTTGGATGCAATAGGATAAAAAGATATACTGGTTCCCGGCTAATTTCCAAAGTGTAGCAGGCTATCCTTCGTATACCATAAAGAATATACCCTATTCATTGATGTCACAATCTATAGACTATTCATTGTATCTTCAAATGTGTGTTTTCACAGTTAAGTAATTTTCGTCTGAGTGTGCATGTCACACAACTAAGAGATTTCCAATTGTAAATTTCTCGGCCGATCGCATTTATAAGAGAATATTAGAACGCTACTAAAATCTTTTTCTTAATAGTTGTGGGAGTTATTCGGATAAAATATCAGATTAAAATATCAAACCCCATTTCAGGAACGTTAACAAAAAGTTTATTCCATGTGAGGATCATTACGAAAATAGGTAACTTTACACTATCTATTCACCCTATCAATCACAATACATATTGTTTTTATTGCGCAAAGGAATTTGGAAAATTCGTAGTTTTGATAAAATCGCAAAAAATTCTACTTCAACATTGTAATATTGCGGTATGATTACTTTTAAAGGTTGAGTCGACACATTTTATTGGCGATTCTTATGATAGTTTGAGGTTAGGATATCATGGCCAATATTCATGAAGAGTAGATGATGTGTGATTATGGTGTAAGCTTGTTTTTGTGGCTTACATGTGGCATTCTAATTGGTCTGTTTCTACTTTACTCTAGATCGTAAGCAGACTTCTTTGTGAATACGGCTCCCGCCTGATTACCAGTGTATATGTCGCCTAGATACCCGGTCATGCGCCCTTGCATTTTACCGGCGGTCGTGACAAGTAGCCCCAAGAGGCGGTATGGGAATGTTCAGTCTATAGCTATATGTCTCTGTTTCTGTTCCAGGAATAGCATTGACGGTGTTACTAAGTAAATCCATCACATGCGAGTCAGCAGAAGATCAAATTCCTCTGATGATGATCTAGGTACATGTGTGTGTGTGTGTGTGTGTGTGTGTGTGTGTGTGTGTGTGTGTGTGTGTGTGTGTGTGTGTGTGTGTGTGTGTGTGTGTGTGTGTGTATGTGTGTGTGTGTGTGTGTGTGTGTGTGTGTGTGTGTGTGTGTGTGTGTGTGTGTGTGTGTGTGTGTGTGTGTGTGTGTCTGTGTGTGTGTGTGTGTGTGTGTGTGTGTGTGTGTGTGTGTGTGTGTGTGTGTGTGCGTCTGCGTGCGCGTGTGTGCGCGTGTGTGCGTGCATTAGAGTTATGCCACACTGCCTGGATCAGATTTAAACCCAGACACCGCCAGTAAGAGTTCATTAAGCATCCAAGACGTGATCAATGCCCAAAGAAACATACACCACGTTTCCGCAACAGTCTTGGACTCAAACCGAGCTGCGAATTGTATCTGTCCACGTGGAATGGTCTAATTAGAGAATTTAGTTCAAATGTCGGAATTCATTACGGAGCTAAGGAAGTGTCATTGAGTGCCTAGATAGAGAGGAAGGTTGTTCTTGATTACCATGAACACATACCTATCATTGTCCGGGACCTGATAGATTTAACAATTAATGACGGCGACTAATCTAACACAGCAATGTTAATGACTGTCAGCGTACACTGGCTAATGTCGATATGTATCTCACCGATGTCGTGACGTTGTCCCCTCGTCCCCGGTCTCTGAAGTGGTCTTGAGGAATGTCCATTTGCAGGCAAAAGGAAGATTACTTTCGAAAAATATATCACTGGAATGACTGGGTCGTTAAGCGAGCCAGTCATTCCAGTGACAAATTTTCAAGATCGTCTTATCTTGGCTTGAGAATGGACATTCAATGCGCAAAGCTTTTGTTAATTATTGACGAAATTTAATCGGTAAACGGTTAACTCAATATGTAGCGCTGAAAGTGTATGTGTAGGGTGTATTCAATAAAAACAACAGGGAGCTTGACTTAGGCATGAGATTAACTGGAGATATTAACTAACCGCAAGGCATTCAGAAAAGTTTATTGTGTTAGGATTAGATATTCCTAGATTAAATATCAAAAGCTGTAGTTAGAGAGGAGGGCACCCAATGGATGAATCCGATGTGTCACTCAAGTACATGACATCCTAATCAATTACGTCACATATAGGCTAACGTCACAATAATAATTGACAAGGAATACTCCATCATGGAGCTGGATTTGTCTGTCAAGTTTACGAATTATATGTCTTTGATTGATTTACTAATTACTAAATACTTCTTTGCATAATTTTAAACTAATTTGTTGGGAACTGTTGCTGCCATACGCGGAAAGAGCACCACGTCAAGTTAGTTTTAAATTATTCCACAGCTTAGCTCTATACATCAGTCCCACCACGGACACAGCACGGGAGGAGTTTAGCGAGAAATGGGCGGGGCATAGCTATATATTGAACCCCATTATTGCCATTGGGATTGTCAGCCCAAGTGATCCAGATAGTTCACTGATTTACAATATATGTGATGCCACTTACAGAATGGCTTATGGCACCAGAAAATGTGACTTCCCGACAATGAAATGCAATGCACAGTTGTCCAAAAGTAGCTTTTCTCTATGCATGTAGACTTATATCTCTCTATATATATATGCATCTCAGATTACCAGTCCAATTAGCATGTTATAACTGCCCTTTCCAGCGAGGGTGGTCTGAATAGTAAGGGTAATTTAATGCGTGGTTTCATTGTTAATTATACAAATATATGATAATGGGAGAGAGTTTGTGTTCGCGTTAATGTTTGTGCTAGCATTGACCACAAACACCAATGTTCTCGCAAAAGCTGGAACTGGTCACTAACATCAATGTTCTCGCATAAGCATGAACTGTTGACCAACACCAACGTTCGCACGTAAGCTTGACCTGGCCACTAACACCAATATTGGCGTATAAGCTTGAAATAATCACTAATACCAATGTTCTCGCATAAGCTTGAACCAGTCACTAACGTCAATGTTTCCGGATAAGCATAAACCTGTCACGAATAACAATATTCCCGCATGAGCTTGAATCGGTCACTAATACAAATGTTCTTGAATAAGCTTGAACCAGTCACTAACTCCAATCTTCACCAATATCCTCGCATAAGCCTGAACTGGTCACTAACACCAATGTTCGCATAATTCCCGTGTTAGCACTGGTTACTAGCACCAAATGTCTGTGCAAAAACATGAACCGGTAACTGACACAAATTTTCCTGTTAATGCTTTTCTTAGCACTCTCTATTAGCGTCAATGTGTGTGGCAATGATTATGCTACCACATGCGACTAGCACAAATGTTCGTATTAATGATTATGCTACCACATGCGACTAGCACAAATGTTCGTATTAATGAATATATTAGCACTGGACACTAACACAATTGTCCTTGCTAACTCTTATCTTAGCTTTGACCACAAGCACCAATGGCCATCTTAGTGTATAAAAAGCACAGTTAACAAACACAGATATTTGATTTACAACCGTTTCTGTGAGTGATAGCGGTGTTGATGTTAATGTCTGAGTATCACTGGTGAGTTGTTGTGCATTGTTCTGTTGATCATCCAGTATTCTAAAAGTATCCCTGTGTAGTAGTAAAATACATAACCGAACCTAGCTTGTGATGGGTGATAGAAGTATGCGGCTTAACATGGTTATTATATACAGGGCACATAGCAAACAGACCAGATTTGACAGCCGATGGTTGAAATGCAGGACGTCGAATGTGATCAGTTGAATTTCATCTGGCAAGTTTCAGTTTAACAAAGACACACACACACGTACGCACGCATGCACGCACGCACACGCGCAGGCACGCACGCACGGACGCACGCACGTACCCACACACGCACGCAAGCAAGCACGCACGCACGCTCGCTCACTCCCTCATTCACTCATGCATGCACACACGCACAGACGCACGCACGCACACACACATGCACGCATGCAAGTGCATAAGCTCGTACACACACGTGCATGCACGCACGTATGCACATTCTCCTTTGCCAATAAAGTATTGGTATTATCAGAGTAATAAATTACAGCCTTAATCTAGTTGAAAATAAAAATCTATGTATGACCGTCGATACAACTGCTATAAATAATCGTCCTCTAATTATTTCACATTTCTGTCTTATTTTCTCATTTCAGTGGCATCAGTCCTGAAATGCAGCAGACATGTGAATCTCGTTCCAACATCGAACAGGCGGGCATTAGACAGTTTTCCAGAGTCTGTGCCAATGTCTTTGGACACACAATCTGCCTGGTGAATAAAGTTATGGGGCACATATCAGTAAGTGCGACACGATTGGGAGTATTGGAGTTTTCCGGACAACACGCTTATTAACTACGGATTACTTAGGATATCCTAAGATTATTTCTTGTTGCAGATCTTTCTGGAGTATTTGTCCATATCACCACACCGATCCATGCTCTCCTGTTCCATACACATGAATACTGACAGTTAAATGTTTCTGGAGCTTGTCCTTAAATATATCAATATGCTGGGCGATAGGACGTGTTCAGGTACTGTATTCCATGTATTCAGGACTCACTTTGCAAAGCTATGTTGTCTGAGTTCTCTTATGGCGTGAGATTTAGAATGTTACACATTCTTTACCTGGATTTACTCGTCAATATCGGACGTGGATGTTACTGTGTGAGCATACAATATTTGTCGTAATATAAATGACACATATAAAGATGTATAGAACAGAAAAGATGCTGGCGGAATAATAGTAAATATGCAATGTTTGTGGAACCAAATTTGTCTAGGAAATAAGGAAATGGTCACATGATGTTCGCTTTATTAATCCCTAGATATATTTACTCTTAATCGTATGACACAATGACCCGGCCTACTTGCTTTGGCTAACCGATTATCGTATTTCCATGTCTTTATTATAACACCTACGAGGCTTCGAATATCCGCTTTGCACTTGAATGAAGTTAGATTTCTATTAAGTGCGCGGATGGAATCGTATATTTGACCGGGATGTGTATCTGCCTCATTTTCCATGAAATCTGGAAAGAAAGGCATACAAAGTATTGCCTTTGAATGTCTGATAATCTATGATATTGTGATCGAAGTAGATACATGTCTATATATGCGCTATTTAAGATAACTCAAACATCATATGTTCACCTGAGAGAATTAAACATATATCAGATAGGCACGATATAGATACACCTCCTGGAAATATTGAAAGATTGAAAGATAAAATTTTGTACGTCTGTAGATAGATAATTGATGTGGCAGTAAGTTAATCATCGTGCTTAAAACACTGACACTGCATACACTATCTAATATTAGACGGACAATCTTTGAGTTGAAATCAACTGGACGCATATTGAACACGCTCCCAACGCATACTAACAATAATTGATGATCAGTAATATGGTTAGCAAAGACACTGCATCCTAACAAATATTCAGGTAAATGGTAGATGGTTGCCAGATACCGCGCAAGGAATAATTCTCTACCTGGTCTAGTAATCATTTCAACGATAAAACATTGCATTCATAATATAGCATATATATATATATATATATATATATATATATATATATATATATATATATATATATATATATATATATATATATATATATATATATATATATATATATATATATATATATATATATATATATATATATATATATATATATATATATATATATATATATATATATATCAGTGAGTCTCTGCTGTTCTCAATGTGATCCGCGGATATCTCTCTCTCTGGGACTATGACCTAGAACGTCTTAGCCTACTGGAACATTCTTTCTTGTGTTGAACTTTGAGGCAAACTGACCAATATATTTTAAAAAAAGACGTGCAGACATCCGAAACAGAGAGCGCGAATGATAAACACACACTTTAACATAAATCTTTGTGCGTCTTTCTAAGTTAAAAATGAGTTCACAAATATTCATGAGTGAATGTCTAAATGGTATTAAGCTCTCTTTTTCTGAAATCTACATGAATGCATGTTAATAGAGTAATTGTTGATCTTGCCATCTGTGTGCTTATGTCACTGTGCCGATTCTAAAGAGTCCGAGATTTGCCACGCTGCTCGTAAGATTGTGTCAGTTGTTTTCATCTGAACAAATAGATGACGGGAAAGTCTATACACACACTATTGTGTTCTTGTTCATGAACTCAGAATTGACAAATGAGTATCTGTTATGTTTTCAGTATAGAACAACGCGTGTTTGCTAGATGTTGCTTAGGGCTTAGGGGATCTTGCAACAAATGTGTTATTTCCATTGATAATCGTCTGGCAGGAATCTGTATGGCGTGATGCTCCGAAAACAAATACAAAAACATAAAAAACAATTCTACGGTCAAACATAAAGTGCGTGTTGTTGTTAGTGCTTTAGAGAACTTAATCTTTAATTTGAGGACCATGACGACTGACATGCATATACTGGTCAGTCAGATAGACTCAGTGTCCACTAATCTGGACAAACAGTTTGGGTCACGCTGGAGAACAGATGGAAATGAGAATTTGTCTCTTGGGTCATACTTTGTGAATGATCGGAATACATGTTGGAAAAGTCCATGCCGCATGTCGGTAAGACCGACATCAAGCAATATGCTTGTAAATCAGTCATGCATGAGCACTGGAGAGAAGATTAGAGTACATGAATATAAACTTGCTAGTGAATATCTAGAACGCCTAGATAACCGATTATTAATTTCTCCATACTAGAACAATTCAACTCTAATCTACATAGCAAGGTAAATGGTGATACAAGCAATCTCTGTGTTACTGACTCTAAGTCATCATTTCCACAACAAACGGATTCTGACGATGAGTATGGGAATTACATTAGTGATGACAATGAAAGGAGTCAAGATTCAACAGAAAAAATCACAAAAGCAGATACTGTTATCGAACCATCAACTGTTAATGAATACGAAATTACTTTGAAGCAAATATGTCTCTCACCTTGTACAAACTCTGATTATTTTTTATTTGAATACGAGGGATCACCTGATGAGTCAATGTTGGAGAACATGTGCTAAATAGCTGTGGTAGAGGACAATTATTCTGGCGTATATGAGGCGGCCTTTGAAGCAGAATTGGAAACTCATTCTGATCTGTCAGATTTTTTTTACAGCACTGACAGTGACAGTTATAGTGAACATTCATATGCTTTATGTGAAAATACATTGTATAGGTTTATCACACCGACACCGAGCGATTATAGACATGTATATTCAGAACTGGTTATCTAATACTCACATTGAAGCACGAAAAGGTGCTCTTTTTGATAATTTTTTGTATTTAACACTGAATCAGGATCTGCAAAATTCAGCAAATATCGAGTCTGCCTCATATGAATTATCTTTCCTTGTTCACAAGACTGGCGAGAGCCGGCTGATTGCGTACCAAGCTGTACTGGCAATTTAAATATGAATTGGAACACAGGCCCCACATCTACTATACCGCTTATTTTTTTGCCATTAAGAAAATCTGTTGACGTTGTTTTAACAGGATATTTGCGATATTTATATGTATGTGTGTGCGTGCATGCGTGCGTGCGTGCGGGCGGGCGTGCGTGCGGGCGGGCGGGCGGGCGGGCGGGCGGACTGGCGGGCGGGCTGGCGGGCGGGCGAGCGAGCGAGCGGGTGTGCGGGCGTGCGTACGTACGTACGTACGTACGTACGTACGTACGTACGTACGTGCGTGCATGTGTGTGTGCTCGTCACAACCTAGATATGTGATTGTCACGTAAATTCAAGGTAACTATATGTTACCCCTAGGGTGTAGGGACGGTAGATTAGATCGCTTGCAGACTAGCTTCAAGAATACAACCCTGGGCATACAATAATAAGTTTATTTATTCTACAGTAATTTCCTACAAGTTTCCGTGTTTGGGAAAATGGCGAACTGCCAGATATCACGATGTTAAGATTAATAATTATACATACATCTAGTTAATAACTATACTTCTCATCAATACGTGTATGATTGCTATGACCAACTCCCGTAGCACTGATATGAGAGTTACACTCCACCTCTACTCTTACCTGCTGTTCATCTTGAACCATGTGTGGCCACAACTCATTGCCATACTTGGCAGCGACAGTTTTAGGCAACACCACATTCTATATGGACAACAACATTTCCGGTAACAGCTACAGCATAACCTAACCTCTCAATGCACATCGCTAGAAGAATTGATCATTACTTATTATTACATATTTAATATAGTTAGTATTGCATTCCATAAATATGCTTAATTACAACGAATGAAATAAATGAAAACACAATGACTGGATCACAACACAACTTGTGTCAATACTTGATCAAAACCAAACTTGTAAATACTTGAGCAACATCAAACTTGTTTCAATGATTGATCAACACCAAACTCGGAAATACTTAAATCACAGTACCAGACTTGTGTCAATGAGTGATCAAAATCAAACTTGGAAATACTTGAGTAACAGTTCCAAACGTGTACCAAACGTGTGTACGCATATTATCTCTTGAATCTCATAATAATATTGGGGTAATGACGTCATCGTGACGTCATCGTCATGAATATTAATTATTACCAGCAATGGCGGTATACATCACATTTTCGAAGCCAACCGCTTCGACTTTATGGATCAATTATTATAGTAAAACAATACTAGTTTTCAACGTCATGAATTTACACAATAACCGTAGCCTTTATACATAAGCTACCATAGTCGAATCGACTATACTGACCTGGGAATACAATAATAAGTTTATTTATTCTACCGTCATTTCATACAAGTTCCCGTATTTGGGAAAATGGCAAATTGCCAGATATAAAACACGGACATATAAGATATGGATAGACAGGCAATTCACGGACAGAAACAACAAAATTGTATTACAAGGTGTTTTTGAAAAACATAAATATATCAAAAATATATGTATGGGGGTGTCTATACCTCCATTGGGTCACATATAGAGGTAACTTGTTGAATAGTTTGAAACTAATCTGACTGGGTGCTGGTACTTCCTATCGCGAAACAGCGTCCAGTCAAATAGTTTCAAGATATTCAACATAATGTTTGTTAAATAGTAAATCCATCAAAGACATACAATTCGTACACTTTACGGATTTCCCCATGTTTGTCACTGAGCGAGATATGTTATTCACTATGCATTTTAGACGTCAGTCTACTTGTGATGTAATTGATTATGGCGTCATATGCTTGAATGACAAATTGGCGCTCTCCAATGTTCGTAGGGTCAAATGGATATGGAGATCAAAACTGCTGTATACTGTGGAATATATGAAATGGGTCCATTATGGCCATTTGTTAGTGTCCATGGCAACTGGCATATCTAGGATATATCTGACATATATAGGAAAATGACTGGACAGGACCATGGCATTATAAACATTTGTGCCCAACTTTCACATCACTTTTGTATGACGAGTTGTGTCGGGGTTGGTGGTGTTGTGGGTATGGTTGATAAAATATGAAATTCTCCATAGACAGTTTAGCAAGCCAGCATAATACACATGTCGCAGGTTCATTGTATAACTTTTCTTAACAATAAGCTATGCGCTCTCGATATTCTCTTGCTATTAAAAGAAACTCTAGGTATTTCTCTATGAAATTGAATGTTTATTTTAATACAAAACATGTATTTTATGAGCGTTAAATTGTTGAAAGATTGCATATTGTGTATCAGTTTTAGAAGTCATTGTTAGAATCGATTCGGACTTATTGTGAAATGTGTATGTGTGCGAGGCTTTGATTATACAGCCCATAAAGATCCATGACTTATTTAGTCCTTTCAATACTACTATGTTGGAGGCAAACACACACATACACATATTCACAGCAGAAGCAGACCGGCGTTACATACACAGAGACATATCATTCGCTACACCGCCTCACAAACGTGTGTCAGATTAACGTTTCTCTAACACGTCCATGTAGGCCTATCCCTTATTATATGTGATAAAATTATATATTTGCCTAAATATGTATTAAAGATATAACGATATGTATAGGAGGCAATGAGTTTTGAGCTAGACTACAGCGTATGTGCAAAGTGTTCTTAGTACATTAATGTACCATCAATGTAGTTCTGACTAACCCTCATAAGCACACACGCACGCACCCGCGCGCATGAGCACGCACGCACGCACGCACGCACGCACACACACGCACGCACGCACGCACGCACACACGCACACACGCACGGACACACGCACGGACGCACACACACACACATGGACGCCCACGCGCACGCACGCACGTAGGCACGAATGCATGCACGCACGCACGTACTAACTATTAGCACCCACGAAAATACGCAGCACTGATTTTCAGCACTAACATTCCAATACCCAAGGGCGCAGACCCCGGCGAGTAAAATTGGTATAGATTATAATAAGTTAACTGCCAACTGAATGTTCATATTCACCTGCTGCCTGAGAGCATCCAGATTTCAAAGTTTCTTCGGGAAAGACCCCAGAGCGCCCGTCTGGAGAGATCACACACCGCACTTTGTGAGACAAATCTACACCCTGCCAAAATCTACAACAGCTACACACCTGGCTAGAAGCTATCATCAGTGAACCAAATATGCAATCTCTCATAAAGAGCAACCAGTCCCACAACAGCATTCTTGACCATCGTGTTAAGCACACCTGAATAATCTAAGCAACGTTACAGCTCCCATTTAAACAATGTGTCTAGAGAAACAAGAAAATAAATTCTTCATTTCTGCTTTTTAAATCTGCCCACGCAACCAACAATGAATAAAGCGATATCTGTTGGCGTGACTTACGGGTAGCTGATCTATTGACGTTGCTCATCACACAGTGTGTCCCTGACATTACTTTCCAGACACAGCCATTACCTTGCTCCATGATATTCCATTATTTACAGTTAGACTACATCAAATCACATTTGCGCAGACATATGAGGCCGAATTCGCTAGAACCTCTTGAAAATTACGTTGTCTCGCTAAGCAGCGTGTTATAGTTAACTCAAATTTAACATGGACCTCCATTATTTCCACGGAGATACTCTATTTTATACACGGTATTTTATAATATGCAATCTCATCTCTATGCCATTAGCACAGCATTATATGTGATTCTGAAGGGTAGTTTTGTTTCAAGTGGCTGTTATTCTCTGAGAGTTATCAATTCACTCCTGATATTAGTGTTTATTGATGGCCATACAGTATAATTTGCACTGCCGCATTATGCACCACGTGCCATACTGCCCCACTGTCAGTGAGGGTGGCCCATCCCATTTGGCCATGTTCTGCGAATGCCAGTAAATACGTTTGCGCAGAAAGCCTTTGAATTTGCCGTCCCTGCGACCAACGCCTCCGAAACCAGCAGAGGATACCACTGCACAAACCTACAATACATGCTACGTATTGATCTGAGTGGGAGTAGTGTGTGTGTGTGTGTGTGTGTGTGTGTGTGTGTGTGTGTGTGTGTGTGTGTGTGTGTGTGTGTGTGTGTGGGTGGGTGGGTGGGTGGGTGGGTGGGTGGGTGGGTGGGTGAGTGGGTGGGTGTGTGTGTGGGTGGGTGGGGGTTGGGAGGTGGGGGTATGTGGTTGGGGATGGTCTGGTGGTGGTGGTGGTGGTGTGTAGGGGAACCCTGCGGAAGCAAGCAATTCTGGCTGAGGATATGAAACAGTGACCAAAATACAAGAAGAGTTTATCACAGCTGCAGGATGAATCAAACTACGGCAGCCGCATAACACAGGACACAGTGATGATGATGATGATGATGATGATGATGGTTGCGGTGATGATGATGATGATGATGATCATCATCATCATCATCATGGCGACGTAATGTACTGATTTGTTCTGATTTGGGATAGCCTACATCATTCATATTCATGTATATGTTTCTTCTATCAAACAGAATAATCTGACTATAATGGTAAGGCGCATGTGTAGGTGATATTTAATGATAATAATAAATCATATGCCTACACAGTGACTCGCCTTATCCCACCCCCAGACACCCACCCGCCCCTCATCCCATCGTGGCATCTGTAATAGAATAAGAGATGATGACAGATTACATACCATTACTGCCATGTCTCGCCCATCTATAGCTAAGCTCCGCCCATGATTTGGGCGTATTGGGATCGATTTATGTACGGTGAACCATGATTTTTCCCGTAATCCTATTTTCAAGGTTACTATACAGGCATGCTGTTGAATATTTTGAAATTAATTTGACTAGGCGCTGTTATGGCAGCAACAGTGCCCAGACAAATTAGTTTCGAAATATTCAGCAGCATGTTTAATCGATTCGTACACTTTGACGGACTTCTCCAGGTTCAATTATGATTGTGACGTCAGACGTGACGTAATTGACTATGACGTCATGCACTTGAATTCATTCATCACAGACCAATACTTGAAATCAGCATTTCAAGTGTAGTAGAAGAATTATAGTTCCCTGGGAGGACATTAAGGAAAAAAATATGATAAGGCCGGATTTTTGCATACAACTTCTCTAGATACTTAGTAACAACATACTAAAAGTCCCCGAATTCCTCCTTGAGCTAAATCCAGAAATCAATTAAATATGATAATTATCTTAATTATTTCGATTTGGCAAAAATCATTAGAATTCCAGATTCTGCATAAAATGGTTGACTATGGTATCTATTCAAAGGGAATAACGCATAGAGCCAAATAATAATGAATAAAATCAAAATCCCTCATAGCTAATTAATTAACTAATTTATTATTATAAACTTTGGCATAATAAACGACATGAAAATACTTTTTTTTCAAAAGTATGTTGTGTATGGTATCTCTTGATAGCAGATCATCAACTGAACTGGTGTATTGCAAGATGGATAGATTAGATCCATTAGCCAAGTAACTAGCTGTCTAAGTAGCTAATTAATACTTTCAAAATATATTAAATTCCTATATCAAGTGAAGATATCGAGAAGTTCATCACTGTCCATCATCAGTATCATCAATAATCTCAGTATTTGAGCAGTCTGATCAAAGGCAATATTTACACATGACACTGTAGAACGAGTTGACATATCGGCAACTACAGTTCTTACCACAACCTTTTTTACACCCACAGCTGATTGTGTTCAGTTCATCAACCGCACTGGGGCTGCGCGTTGGGAAGATGGTATTGGGGTTAGTAATTCATTTGTTACTGTCAAGCCCCATTCAGAGGGAGCCAAATCATTCCCAAGCCAAGCATGAACCTGGTGGAATACTCGATATGCACACTGACGAGCTGCCGCATGTGTTTGTGGTAAAGTTGCTAACTTAAATATCCCCGCCAGTGAGGGTTTTGCTACTCCGCGTGTGTATGAAACGAAACGATATTTGTTCAATGTGTCCACATTCGGAATCGCGCCATACAGTTTTATGAAAAAATAGTTCACCTGCATCAACCACTTCCGCACTAGTACTTCTATCATTCAAGAATACGTCCGGGTTGTTCATTATTTGAGTGTCGCAGTTTCTAGGCGTTTGTTTTTGTTTGATCGTGTATGGCTGATGTCGTTTCACACGCAGTCATGACATGTAGCACTAAAATGTGTCAAATCTCCAAACTATCTTGAATCGGTTTAATATTATAAAGTGTCACATGATTGCGAGAGGACAGCATGCAAAGATTCTCAGCATGTTTGGTCAGAGATACCAACATCACTGGTATGTCAGTATCCTTTGCAATGACTACAAGTGCTATTGTTTGATCTCCATGACATGCGTCAAGTGCAGTTGATACAATAAGTCTATCAGCATCTGCCACCGCCTTCTTCACTTCCATGTTATTTTGTTCGAGTTCAGATGTCAACACGTTGTTTAAGCTGCGTTTGTTTTTCCCATTTCCCAAAAAGTCCTTTTGTGAAATGGTGACGTCATTGTTTGGTGCAACTTCAATGTCCGTCTGTGTGTGTGTGTGTGTGTGTGTGTGTGTGTGTGCGTGCGTGTGTGCGTGCGTGCGTGCGTGCGTACGTGGGTGCGTGCGTGCGTGCGTAGAAGTTGTCCCCCATCCATAACGAGGCGACTTCTCGTTGGTATAGCCGTGACTATGCCAGCTTATGATTTCAACAGAGCACTTAAAACACTTTTAGTTGATTTTCTCATTAATCCGTCAGTGAAAAGAAACGGCGTGAAATTTGACAGTTCAAAGCAGAGAAATGTCTCCAATTCGGAGCTGCCATCAAGGACACCACATATGCGACTAATAAGAAGATCAGGATTAACGTCTACCACTTTACTACGTACTGTCGCCGATTTTCTTGCCGCTACCAAAGTCTTTACATGATCATTGCAACTTCAGATTGGCAAAATTTTGTCCAGCCACATTTTATACCAACAGTATGTCCTCCGATTTCTAATTTCTAATTAATGTCCCTTCCAGCAACTTTGCCGGTCGCAATAGACAGCAACATACCTCCTTCCCGTACATGGGATGGCGGGTGTCTTGTGAACCAGACAACACATCTTTTGATATCTCTAATATCTCTGGCAATATTATCTTTATTGAGGTCTTTGTGCTGCTCAGATGAGGTAGCATGAATTCGCGCCAATTTGTCAATGGCATCGCACATTGGTATGCCCTTTGGTAGAGCATGGACTCATTTGGTTATGGTAGATTCTGACATCCCACTTTACTTTAGAAAAACATTTATAAATTTACCCCAGACCATTTATTAAATTGTTTCATGAATATATAAGAACCATGCGTACAAACTAAGGAAAGAAATATAATAAAACAAGGATATGTATATATAGCTTCATTAACATATTAGTAACAACATAATAAACGTCCCCAATTTTGCTGTTTGTTAACTGGATATAGTGAACTGAGTTGGCCAATTGGTATTATTTGGAAATATTAATTTGCTAATTATCCAATTAGATAATTAGCTATGGGGAATATGATATTTATAATGCGATTTACTAGCTCGGTCTATAATTTCCTATCGGTAGATACCTTATTCAACATACATTTGAGAGGACCCTATCTTATGTCATTTTTTGCCATGAATAATATTAATTAATTAGCTAATTATTAAGCTATGAGGTAATTCTTATCTTAGTTGTTACTTTTAGGCCTGTCCGTTTATTCTTTTCGATAGATACCATACTTGACCCATTTCTGACACATTAGAACTTTTTGAGGAGTTTTGTTGAATTTCTAAAAATAAATTATCTAATTAACATGTTTAATTGATTTCTGGATTTAGCTCAAAGAGGTAACTCGGGAACTTTTAATATGTTGCTATTAATGCTGTAGAGAAGCTGTATACAAAAACCCAGCTTTATCATATTTTTTTCCTTGAAAAATACAATAAGTCCTCTACTAGTGGCACCAGATCGTCCACCTATTGACAGTCGTGGACTGCTTTATCGGTAGTGCATACTAGATTTCATGGTATATTATTTGGTCACAGCACTGGTTAGCATCGCTCATTCATATTATGCTGTTCACCTACGTCATAAATTCAGCTATTGCAATGAGGTACTATCTTTGGAAATGTACGTATTTAAGGCTGAAGTATTCCTTAAGCTGTTAGTAACAGTTGGTAGTCTGCATTATGTAAGTTGAATATTTAATCTAAATATCAGAGAATATGCAACCTGGTTATTGGTTTTGGCCCACTCTGTATATCATTGATTTAAGAAAAGGGTATACAATCACAATCGTGACTTGAAGCTATTTTTAATATTGTGCTAGAAACGGATCCACGATGACCAGGAATACTTAGAAACAAAGCTACATTTATCTGTAACGTCGTAGCTCCATTATTAAACGAAAGAAACTCCAAAAATCTAGTACCTAACCTGCTTTATAGCGACTTGTGAGTGTACAACATTAGGTTTATGCACTTACTTTAAGTGTTATATGTGCTTGGATGTTGAGTGTAATCATTGATTTTATTATTGTCTTTGGCGATAACACATCCAATAAATAAACACCGATGTCAGCAGATAATGTTAATGTTCTGACTCACATCTGAGGAACTGCCACAAATTTTCCTTGAGGGTTGCTATTCATAAGATAATATAGCGTTACGATTTTCCATCAGTTGCCTGGTCTCTTCTGAGAAGTAATGGCGATTAATGGTTGTTTTCACCCATTTAAATCAGACTGTCTAGCGAGACATTTCAAATGTGTGTCATTTCTGAGAGATTCTAGAAAAGGCAGCCTCCGATATTTGGTAAGGATATGTGCTTGGACGTAGCCTAGACGTACATAATGATATATCAGAATGCTGTCTGATAGATGTTGCTGAGAGACGTCAAATGGTAAAAAAATGTCCTGATCGAGTGGATATATTTGCCATGTGACTTCATTCGCAGTGTATAATAAAAATATCGAAAGTATTCACTGAAATAATGCTTCAATTTCAAAATACCAGGGGATGCCCCATTAACCATTTAATGAGAGATTTATCTAATAATAATACATCTGCCTTATACGCCTTTCTCTTACCATGGTTAGGAATTGATAAGCAGAAACTGGGGTTTGCGCAATAGGGGGATCCATTTTAGCTATGCTCCGCCCATTTCTAGCTAAGCTCCACCAACGCTTTGCCTGTGTCTGGTTCGATCGAACCTTGAATTCACAGAATCCAAATATCAAGGTAGAGGTAAGTTGTTGTATATTTTGAAACTAATGTGACTGCATGTTGTTGCTGCCTATGTACAATTCGTACACTTTACGGACAACTCAATGTTAATGTCGGAGATAGATCACATCATTCATTATGTATTTTGAATGTGATGTCAGCCTACAAGTGAAGTAATTGATTATGATCTCATATACTTGAGTGAGAGATTGTATCTCTCCATTAATCTGCCCATCTCGTCATGCTTTATAATACATCTAACAAGCATATATTGTTCGAGTCAGATAAGGTACACAGCACGTACGAATAAAATCCCTATATCTGAACAAAGGTATGGATCAGCTTAGATGTAACCATAGTATGAATCTGCTTTCCATTGATCAGCTATGTAATGTAAGGTTAAGCAAGGTACTGGCACAGAAAGATCAGCGTAGCTTCGACACCAATAGAGCAGTAGCTATAACGACGCTCAAGCAATATGAATTCCGGTATGAACAACACTAGCTATTTTGGTGGAAACTTATCCTAGATTAATATCAATGCAAAAATGCTATGGCGAAATAGAAATATGTTGGATTATCTAATATTTATTAATAACTTAACATTGCACGTGATTCACACACGAAGATCAAATAAATAACGGACAGCTGATAATCACACTCATATGTTGCATTAGAAAAGCATTCATCTTATTATTGAAATGGCCAATGATGATATACGCGAGATTCATGCATTATCTCTGGCTCTGTTTAAAGAGAATTCACCCGCTTAACCTGAGAATGGGCCCTGTTTCTGCACGACCTTCATCGCTGTTGATCAATTATTGCTGATGTATAGCGACAACGAGCCATGCTTTATTGATGACATCATATACTGGACTTTTCATTTCAAATATTATCAGTGTAATATGAACTATCACGGCACACATCGGGATCAAGTTACTGACAGAGTAGTTGTGCTTCGACAGAAACAGAAAATGCGTATCATTAACTCAAGCTTTGAAGCGTATTTATAATGGCATGCTGTCAAACCATGTCGTTCGCTCGCCCACTAAGCAAAGACTCAAGACCGACTGAGATTCTGGAACATGTTGGCAATTAAACAATTTATTCGCAGACGTTCATCGACCGTAGATATTGTGCTCTCCCTCTGTCTGTCTGTCTGTCTGTCTGTCTGTCTGTATGTCTGTATGTCTGTATGTCTGTATGTCTGTATGTCTGTATGTCTGTATGTCTGTCTGTCTGTCTGTCTGTCTTTCTCTCTCTCTCTCTCTCTCTCTCTCGCTCGCTCTCCCTCCCTCCCTCCCTCCCTCCCTCCCTCCCTCACTCACTCACTCACTCACTCACTCACTCTCTCCCTCTCCATCTCCATCTCTCTCTCTCTCTCTCTCTCTCTCTCTCTCTCTCTCTCTCTCTCTCTCTCTCTCTCTCTCTCTCTCTCTCTCTCTCCTCTATCTCTAAGAACGTATTGTCCGATTTTGGCTAAGAAATAGGACAGCTCCATTTGAGCGAAAACTGGCGATAGTAAGGACACATTTGTACGTATCTAGGTTCATTCCAGAGGAAAACACAATATTTCAAGCCAGGGGCCACGAGATGCAAATCACCGATTTGGCAAATGCGCCTGCCTGTTTTAACCCGAAAAAAACCCGCAGTGGCACAGGAATGTAATATGAAGTTTCTTTACCTAATTTGTCCTATTGTGATCAAGTTTAGATTTATTTGGAGTCGTCCCACTTGCGATTGGTTAGAGTCACGTGTACGAAGCCGTAGGTCGCTTCATCAGTTGAAGCCTGGGATTGATCCTACATGAATGATAATACGCACACATGACTGAACGAAAGCAAGCACGCACGCACGCATGCGCATACGCCCACGGTGGTGTGAATTAGTCGATGTCACATGTCGGTAAGAGCTACATCCGATAAGCTTCATGTAAATCAGTGACGTCAAAGCACTGGAGACGAAACTCTAGTGGATGAATGTAAACATGCTAAAACATCTCCAGACCGGAGCGTGAACTACAATTAATCTCTCCATTTATAATCAATATATACACTAAGTTACTTAGTGAAGTAAATGGTTATACACGCAATGTCTGTGCAACTGTCACTAAATCATTCTTTCCACAACAAATCAATTCTGCCACCGATTATGTGAATTATATTAGTATTGAAATTGAAAGGAGTCCAACTTGAACAAATCCGGTCACAGAAACAGATACTATGATCAATTCGCCAAATAACAATGAATACGGAATAACTTTAAAGCAAACTCTCGCCTTTTAAAAACTCTTTTTCTCCTTCAGCTCCAGGTATTGCGTTTTAATACAATGTTGAAAAGCTTGTATCAAATAGCTGTCATAGAAGACAATTATTCTAGCGTATATGGTACAGGGACATAACCACATCGACACACCAGCACAAATGGACGGACATACACACACACACACACATACACACACACACACACACACACACACACACACACACACACACACACACACACACACACACACACACACACACACACACACACACACACACACACTGCATCAGGAACGTACGCACGAACGTACGCACACGCATGACAATATCCACGTCCAGACACGCACACGCGACGACACGACTACAGAATACGCTGAATGATGAACACGCCCAGTGGCACGTGATAAAGTAGAACGGACAGGCCGCGAGCCTTACAGCAATAAATTGACAATTATATGCATATACTATTAGATGCCAGCACAGACTAGCTGGCAGAAATTTATAGAGATATAGCACCTTTTCACAATTCATTAGTCCTTAAATACCAATGTCCCAGAAACTTCTTATACAGAAGTCTCGATTTGTGCTCAACCACAGAATTGAGTGTTTTATTCAAAGCTCATTTTGTGTTTTCCTTTAAGTAGTATGCAATATTATGATATTCTAGGATGCTGGCTCATAATATCTCTGCTCTCCTTCAAACATCATTACTCGTTTATTACTTATTTATCATTCCATTTTTAAACGTTTTTATGAGAGAATGAATCGGTCAGATTATCATGTCATCAGGCAAGAACCTGATATATGGTTTCAAGTTGGTAACAGCAACAGGTAAATACATTAAAAGATATCGTTTACAAGTTTCGAGGAACATCCTTCCTGAATAATATTCCCCAAAAGATTTTTCCTGATGTGAACAAAAGCCCGAATCAGCAGAAGTAGTAGTGTGTGCATCCAATACTGCCATCCTAGATACCAGGCTATTATGCAAGTACTCTTTGCTTGCATACCAAATCCATGCATATTTCCTGCACAAACCAAGATACGGAAACGGTTACATCAGATACTTAACAATTTCACATTTAGACCATATGCTGAACTCATTAATAGTTACTTTGATACAATAAACTCACCTTTATCATGGCTTATTCATTACATTATATACATACTATACTCGCCTCGTGTTTCAATCGTCTCTTGCTTGCTGCCTGTCCTGCAAAAATAAAAAACAAAGAACACACAACAGAATTATTTTAATCAAATACATCAACATATGGTTTCTTTTCTTTTCAAGATGGCTGAATATTGAGGTATTCCTCTACACATAAACAGCACATGATTATTATCAGATCTAATAAACACATAACTTAAATATGATACACTATGCGATACATATCACCGTTTATTACTGGATACCATGATTTTCATTAGCAGTGCCATGCAATTAAATTATTCTACAATATCCTATATATCATCTAGAAATAGAATTGATTAAGGAAAGATGGTCTGCTTTGGGCATGGGGAGATTTCCTTCAAGATGAACCTAATTCATTGATTGTAATCTCTTCTTCAGAAACTCTCCTACTGCGGGGTATGTCTGGAGTTGGCCCATTGTTCTGGCAAGGCTGTTAAGTTCAAAATCTATTTGCAGTAATAGCGCTATATCAGTCCGTGTAACCAGCCCATTAGTTAATTTGTCTTGTGCTATGCCTGCCAGATCATCCAGATATGTCAGCCTTTTGCTATGCGTATTTAGTGCATTTGCATAAGTGACCTGAGAACATACATTACATTCACATTTGTTTTTTGTTATGTTGACCGTTTGACCATCTATCAGTGGATTTACTATGCAATGAATTGTAGCACTTATCACAATGACACTCCACATTTCCTTGATCATTTGACCTCTGTTTGTGTTCATATTGACCATTTGACAATGTATAGCACTCATTACAGTCATAGTATTTATTTGTTTTCCTCTGATCATTTGACCTTTCAACATAGTTATGTCTATATTGTGATGAACCATCATAGTCATTGAATTGAGCATATTTATAAGTTTCCTGTTGATCATATGATCTGTTACACTTATCGTCTTGATAATAGGAGGGTGTATCAATTTGTGTCCATCCTTTGTGGCTGTAGATGCATATTGCTGTGTTCAGCCCTTTCCCTTGCCCTTTTATCAAAATGTACATAATAGTCAAGTAGTGAATCTTCACCTAGGTTCCAAATGGGGAGCCATTCTGTGTGTTCCAGTTTACAATTGTAATGTGTGATTCCATTTATTATTGAGGTAGCTACTATTTCTTGATAGTCTCCATTTTGTCTTGTGCTTTTTGGTATAGATTCAGTGTATTCTTGTATGTGCTGACTGTTGTGATTGTGGGCACATCATAATATTTTGCTGTTGTCGAAGTTTTTGAAGGTGGACGCTTACGTTTCTTACCCTTTTATGTTTTGTTGGTGTAGTATGCTCATAATAGGGCTTCTGAAATGTTATCTTGTGGCTCAAATGAATTTGGAAAGTTACCTTGCCATTTGACCTTAAAGTGTCTGGTGCCATCAATGAGTTTTGTAGCCAGAATTTAATCAGCTACATACCAAGTGATGTCCTTCTTCACTACCTGTTGTTTTTATGATTTTGGGTTGCAGTCATTTGATTCCTTAGTTGACTTCTGTGTATGTTTGTTAGTGTTTATATTTGTTTTAATTGGTGCCTTATTTCTACCATTATCTATCGTTGGCCTACCACTGGCATTCAGTGTGGGTTGGTCTGTGCTGGCATCTACCGTGTTTGGTATTTGGTTGTTCTGTGTTTGTTGGTCAGTATGGGTGTCTACTGTGTCTTGTATCTGTTGGTGTGTAGTAACTGTTTATTGCTGATAATCTCTCTGAGGCATGGCTAGCTCATTATCAATTATCAAGGGTTAAGGTATGTTTCTCTTAGCTCTAAAGGTGTATTTGTGGGCCTATCCTGTGTGTTTACAAATGGTTTCAATGTTTGCATGGACTCGTGATTGCACTTGCTTGTTGTCACTGCTTCACCTAAGCTGTTGTTTTAACTGAAATATGGGTTCCTTAGTGTGTTTGTCATGGTTTTGTTTGTATCTGGATTGTGCTGCTATAATGATTTTTGTTGCTATTTCTTTGGCAATTTTTAATTTATTTGTTAAGTCTCTCATATATTCTGTGACGTTGTTAGATGTGTATGTATGGTCCTCAGGTATTAAGGCTACATCTATGGGCAGACGTGATTCATGCCCATATGGTAGGTAGTTTGGTGTGTACATTGTTGATTTAGTTGCTGGGGATGAGCAGTATGCAGACATGATGTTTGGTACTACCTCTGGCCAACTTGCTTGCATCTCATTACAATATTTTCTGAGTGACGGCTCTATCACCGGGTTCATATGTTCAACAGTTGCATTGGTCTGTGGGTGATATGAAATAGCTTGAACTTTAGAAATCTGAAATACATTGCACATTTCTTTAATAATCTTTGACAGAAAATTTGCTCCTCTACCAGACAACAGGGTGTGTGGAGCACCATGCCTACAGCTTATTTCACTGTATACAATCTTAGCAATTTCTGTTGCCCCTTGCAACTTTAATGGAAAGGCCTCACACCATTTTGTGAATGAATCCCCTATCAATAATATATGTTTGAAGCCATCTGTGCTTGTTGGTAGTGGACTCAAAATATCGATATGAAGCCTCTTAAATGGCCCTTCTATTCATGGTGGTTGTAATGGAGCTTTTACAAAGTGATAATTACGTTTAGCTTGTTGGCATGATATACATGATTTAATGTAGTACTCTGTCCTCATACATACCCCCAAAAGTATTTCTGCCTAATATGTTCAAGTGTTCTTTGAATCCCTTGGTGACAGCTTTGCAATGAATCATGATAGGACTTGAGAATATCATCCTGTAAAACCGTAGGTATTACTAATTGCCTAATTATTCCATCAGTTGTTTAGCTTTACCTCTTGGACAGTACATATGATACATTAAACCATCCATTATGGTGAGATCCTCACATTCCTGCTTAACCTTTCGAGATTCATTATGATCTTCTGGTAGATCACTATTCTTTAAATAGTTAATGTAAGGTTTAAACTCATTGTCATTCTCTTGATGCTCTTTAACAGTTCTGCTCTCAGTTGCAGGAATTTCCTCAGTTATTAGTAATGGGTCTGCCATGCAATACTGTTCATTTGCCAGGGTCATATTAGATAATTTGTCAAATGTGTTTGTTTGTTTTGCTTTGTGTGTACTATCTTTGTATGTTGATTCATCTTCATCATACCTGTTAATTGTATGGATGTAATCATTAATTTTGTTTATATTCTCTAAATGTCTAGACTCTGTCTGCAATTGATTAGCAATGTAAGTTTCTGAATTAGTTTTATCTGCATATTGTATTCTACTATGTGCATCAGCATTTCCATTATCAACACCTTTCTTAAATACAATTGTATAGTTGTAATCCTGCAATTCCAGTGCCCAGTGTTGTAATTTGGGTGTATGTCCACCAACTGATTTGAGATGTTCTCATAATTTATGATCTGTGTAAACAGTGAAATGTCTGGGTCCTAGGCATATATGATATTGTTTAATTGCTGTTACCAGGATGACACATTCTCGTTCTTCAATTGGCCATTTCTTTTCTGTTGCAGTTAATGATCTACCACCATATGCAATAACTATCTTATGTCAATTGGCCTAACACAAAGCCAATTGCATGATCCGATGCATCAGTATGAACAATGAATTCCTTATCGAAATCAGGAAATGACAATATTGGCTCAGATCTGAGAATTTTCTTCAAGTGATTAAAAGCATTCTCACATTCTGTTGTCCACTCAAATTTGATATCTTTTCTAAGTAGTGCATTTATAAGAGCTGCTATCTTTGAAAAAACTTTTACAAATTTGCTATAATAGTTACAGAGACCAAGATAGGATCTAACTCCTTTGGCATATTTTGTTGTGGAAAAATTAGCGACTATTTCAGATTTATTTTTATCTACTTTGATACCATCCTTTGACAGTACATGGCCTAGGTATTCAACTGATTTAGTGGTAAAATTACATTTTGATGGTTTCAACTTTAATCCTGCTGCTCTCAATCTATTGAATACACTTTCTAAATCATACATGTGTGATTCAAAATCCTTGCAAATATCAGGATATCATCTACATATAAGATAGTATTTTTCCAATTAAGTCCTCTAAAGACCTCTGTCATGACCATAGAGAAGGCCATAGGTGCATTAATTAAACAGAAGGGCATTCTTTGGAACTGATAGATGCCACTGTGTGCCATGAATGCAGTCTTGTGCTTCGATTCATTGTTTATCTCGATCTGCCAGTATCCAGAGCAAAGATCTAGTACTGTTTAGTACCTCGCATTTGCGTTTCCAACTGCATCACAGATATCATCAATTCGAGGAACTGGAAAAGATATAGGTTAGGTTACTCGATTCAGCATTCAATAATCAACTGCAAACCTATATTCACCATTTTCTTCTTCACCATGACAACAGGACTAATCCACTGTGACATGCTCTCTTCTATAACTCCAGTCCTAAGCATCTCATCTATTTGCCTATCAATCTCCTTTCTCATGTCAGGAGTAGCTCTGTAAAATTGACGCTTAATTGGCTGTGCATTACCATTATCTATGTGCTGCTGATAAAGATGTGTTGTACACAACTCATCTATGTTTTTGGCAAATACATCCCGGTCTCAACCTATAAACTCTAATATAGTTTTTTGTTGTTCTGCTGATAGGTCTGAGTTTTCTAAATTTATGACTAGATCAAGTGCAATCTCACGATGTTGTTTTACTTCAGCTACATTTACACTACTATGATTTGGTACATCAGCTGCATTCTGTTCTTCACTACTCATCTGTCCAATTATCTGTGATGCATGCATGACTGTAAAGAATGCAAGTGGAGCCTTGTCAGGTAGATCAATTTCCACATCTGTAGAATTAAAGATGCGATAAACTAATTCATTATTTCCCCTACCTGTATGACAGATTGTGCTCCTAGTAGATGTAGCTTAGTGGGCAATGACTGTAGTGGTTCTTCCATCCCTATTTTTGATTTGACATCTTTGCCATAAACATGTACCAGCAATAACATTTCTGTTTATGGTGGATGATAGCACTTTCCCTTAAGCTTAATAACACTACATTTGTCTTGGTTTGAAATTATATCTGTCTCAGTGATGCTATTGTGTAATTCTAAAGTATTTGTCTCAACGTTTATCTTCGCATGGTGTTGTTTTAAGAAGTCTAGTCCTAGAATGAGATCATGGTTACAGTTTTCTAACAGGCACACTGTGTGAAACATTTCAAATCCATTGATTCTAATAGGCACAATAGCCTCAACATTGATTGCTCTGCCACAAACCCCAACAACTGTCTGTATGTCTGACTCTTCCAATACATAATTATTGCTCGCTTTAAGCTCCTCATACATTCTTTGTGAGAGACAACTTATTGTTGCTCCTGTATCAACTAATGCAAAACACATTTTCCATCTATCTCTACAATCAGCACATTTTCAGCAACTGAGTTGATTCAGTCACTGAAACAGCTATAGCATCAATGTTTGATACACCAAAGGTGTCTTTGAAAATGATTTTAGTTTCTGTTATGACTTTTAGAGATGTGGTCCAATCTGTGAAAACTGCTGTTTATAGCTTTGCTGTTTACAGCTTTGTTTTGGCTTTTCCATTATCATTGTTTCATTGGAAGCACTATCTAGTTATCCTGTGCCAATCATATATCATCTTCAATTTATCCCTGCATGTTATGCATCCATAGGTGATGCTTATATACAGCCATTTGATCATGCACAAAGCAGTTAGCTAGTTATTTTCTATGACATCACATTAACTGATTATATTATGATTTCATAAATGTTTCGGTATCTGCTTATGAAATCAACACACATACATTTATCCATTCACATGGCATAGCACTCTATTTTACATCAGGTTCATCCACACCATGTGCTGAAGTGACATGTACATATACTTTCGCTCATTTACTTCAGTTATCTGGTGTTCGTTGACCATTTCAATTTCAAAAAACATAAAGTACTCAAGAGGTACTGAGCAATCATCAATATTGACATATTTACACCATTATTTGTGACATGCAGCAACATTAGCCAGTCTAACGCAAAACTGCCAGTCTAACAATTATTAAGTTGATGATTACTTCATTAACACACCATTGATCATGACTCATACATGTATTTAGGTCAACTATTACTCTCCACTCAGTAACATCTGATTTATCATCACGGTTATTTTTATTTGTAATTATTGTGCATGGACACCACAAAAAGGACAGAGTTCCTACTTGTGAGTAAGAGAAATGTAGCATTATGACTTTGCCCTGCAGCCACTCAGGGAAAGTGTGAAACATTTGGACAGCTGGAGGAATGATAGCACAAGTATAAAGTTGTGGCATGGAAGAATAGATATTGGCACACAGTGATACAAGTGCAATTATTATTATTATTATTATTATTATTATTATTATTATTATTATTATTATTATTAATTAATTAATTAATTAATTTATTTATTTATCTATTTATTATTATTATTATTATTATTATTATTATTAAAATTTATTTACTTATGTGTTTACTGGGTTTGTTTGTGTGTTTGTTGTATTCTGTTATTTAGACGATCATTTGCAGTGATGATTACGTTTATTCAATGAACTTATCATCTATCAACGCTTCAATTAAAACTCAACTTTTATATCTTTCCTGCTTCTGCAATACCTGCGACTCATTCCATTAATGTGTTCTGTGACGCTACAAGTTTGTGTGATAATTAGTACTCAATGTTCCCCAATGTGTTTCGCATGTGGTGATGAGGTGTTTGCGTGTGAGATGCTACACTACTACTCACATTGGTGAACTGGTTTAGGCTTATTTTACAGGCGTGCCTGCGTACCGTGTGGATGTGGCGTGCTGTGTGTATTATGGCTTACATGACTTGATTTCGCTCGCAATGCCCGGTGAATGCAGGCATATGTGTGCGTGTAAATAGATCGGTGCGAGTTACGTATGTAAATGTTGGCGTTTGTATTATCTAATTAAAATTAACCATTTACTGAACATGGGATTTCAATATAATATACCAGTACGCTGGTTGAGTATTTTGACAATAGTTTTGACAGAATGCTGTTGCGTCCTGACAGATCAACAACTTCCCTTCAACGTCTGGTCAAAATCCCAAATCCTGGTGCAGGAAAATATGCACTCCCCCTCTGGTTCCAGTAGGGTGCGTGCGTGCGTGCAGGTCGTGGCGGGGTGTGTATTGACTGTTTTCTTAAATTGCATGTAATTTGTTTCAAATAGGGATACAATATGGTATTATCTGGTCTTATCATTAACGTATCTCCTATTTGTTGTGATTCGGTTTAAATGTTTCTAACTATGTAACATTTTGCGAGTGGCTATATGTCGGGGTATGTTGGGTTATATGGAAATTATCTGCGAGGATAGGCTTCACTTGATCACTGACGCAGGATAATGGTTTATCAAAACAAGTTCTTTTTGCTATGATATCTAGTTTCGACGTAGGCAGTCAACCTGGTTAGAATTGACAGACCTACGGACAGACTGGCAGACAGACTTCTTCGATTACTAATGCTCACGCATAGGCTTATAATGTAATGCTCGTATAGGTCAACACTCGATTTAGAACTTATCCAGCGAGAAACATTGACAATACACCAAGCGTACGATAATCAGATTTATTCAGCATTCTTTTAATCCTAATGCCGTCTTTGTATATCGCTATGCTATACTACTAATCGTATTTGTGGCATGATAATGAATTGCTGATTTTTAAGGTAAACAACGATATTGCTTAACGTTATACTCAATATTATGATTACGGTATGCGTTTTGGCAAACCGGACTCGTTTCTTAATGCTCCATTTACACGTGGATCTAGTCTAGCAAACTCCGATATTTATTTTAGTTGTATCAATAGAATGCGCGGGTTGGTGGATGGGTGGGTGAATTAATTAATAATAACTCTGTAATCCGATATGATATTCGAGCGACACTTATTTACAACCTGGGCGCAATGTTTACCATTTAAACAATTTAACACGATAGACTAATAAAAAAATAACTATTTTCAATGTAATGACTGTTCTATTGAATATTTTTAAATAAAACTAATTCTGGTCGGTTGTTGCCTATGGCCGCAACAGATTCCTGTCAGATTAGCCACAAAATATCCAATGCCTTACCCAAATAGCTACTTTGAAATTTGAGATGCTGGGGATTCGGTGTTCGAAGGGTTAAAACAATAGACTGCAATTCTGTAAATACGTGTTCGTGATTCACAACTGTGATATGTATTGCATCGTGTCAAAACTTGGTACACTGAAGAAGGCTTGCTCTTACGGTATTGATATGGGCTGGGGTGTTTGCTTACGGCCGATCGGGATTAATTTAACCTGAACACAATATTATTATTTAAGTTGTCTTAGACTAATCATTAATACATGGTGAGAATTGTCATCGAATTCGGATATGCGTGCTGACTGTTTTATCGCGAGAATTAAAAGGCATGACAGCGCTTTTTTTCTTGAATCACGCAAAAATAGCCGGCGGCACACCAGTGTCGCCGAGTGTTATATAGGTCTTACCTGGTCGTGACATTAGCAACCGTTTTAGCGCTTAACATATAGATTACTACAATAAAATATATTAACCAGTATTTAGTTATCAGACACGTATTGATTAGATTTTCATCAAATTGCACCATGCGCCAAGGGTAATCAATTGTCGGATATTCCATCGTGGAATTAACCTTCCTGGTTTTTTGGTGGTGCGGTGTGTCGATGGGGTGTGGGTGGGGGTGGTCAGAATTTACAGAGCTTTACAATTATTTCAAGATCAAATGGCATTACTAATACAGAAAATCCTATGCTTACCTGCGTCCTTCGCCGGTCCTGAGGATTGCTTGGCAGCGAGAGGTTCAAGCGAACTGTCAATCGATTTTATTAAAATAATTAACCATATTCGCAAATTAGATTATTACAAATAAATGTGTTTTCACGAAGCCAGAGACGGAGCATTCCACCAATCTAATACCGTTAGTTTGCCTATGCATCAATATCTTTCATCTGGCTGCTGATATAACACATACGCGTCTTTATAGTTACGGTAATACTTTATTAATATACAACTTACGCTGGGACACTGCCACAGGCTCGTTTGAACAGTTGGCCACAATCCACAGTTTGATATTCAAGTCGTGGAGTGGGATCAACTATCTAAAACAACAAGTGATCTTTCCCAACGCCAAACTCCAACTGACTGCCGTCATAGTAGCGTATGTAAGTCAATGGCTGTGTGTGTCGCTGTTGATGTATGTTAGTTCACGTGTGTGCTAATCTGTGGGTGTGGTCTGTTAATTTATTCATGCATGTAATGTGACTGTTCTGTGCGCGCGTGCCTGGGGTCCTCTGTGTGCTCCTTCATGGGCGTGTGTGTATATCCAGTTCTGTTCTGGAGTGTACTGTATATATTCCGTATCCTGGTGCGCATGTGGTATATGTCTGTTCATGAATCATGTGGTCAGTTGTGTGTTCTTGTGCGTGTCTTTGCGCGGGTGCTGAAACTCTCCCGTCCTCTGTACCATACATATATGAGGCGGCATTTGACGCACACTTTGTCAGATTCTGTTCATAGCGTTGACAGTGACAGTTCTACCGAAGATACATATGCTTTATGTGAAAACACATTAAGTTTATCACCCGGCCAACGAGTGAAATTGGCAAGGACATTCAGAAATGATTCTCTCATACCCAGATTGATGCACGAAAAGACGCTCTTATTGAAGATCATTTGAAACGAAATCCAGATACTAATTCTTCAAATACCGATTCATCCTTCCAGGAAATATAGCACAGTTGTTTTGTTGCCAATTGTATATTCTCGCGAAAACAGGCATCGCTATTTTATACTTAATTGCTTATTTCCCGCATCAAGCTTATGCGCATGCAACTATCTACAGTATTTTACCAACCCGCTACCAATCAGCAGTAAACATGAATCAAGCATTGAATTTCTCATAGGCAGCAGCAGATTATCGCAACACTCATCTGCTAAGCATAACTGACAATACCTGGGAACCCAATGGGCGTTTCCAGTTTTGGCTATGCCCTGCCAATCTCTAGCTAAACCACAGCCACACTTCATCCGTGTTGGGATCGATCGATACTCTTGAATTACAGGAGAGACTGGTCAGCTGACTGCCAAAGTGCCATTCCATTAATGGTATTAGGGGGATTTTATGACCAGCAATCCCAGAGGAGATGTGTGTTATATCCATGGAAATGTGAACGCGAGCTTTGTTTATGTTCTGAGATATATTGATAGGCATACTCTCCTGATATTGTTCTTTATTTACAGGATGCATTTTCCGAAGGATGAGGAACAAATATCAGTCGTTACAATCTCGCACCCGCACGTGCACGCACACACGTACACATGCAGGCGCGCACGCACATATGCACGCACGCATGCACGTACGTACGTACGTACGTACGCACATACGATCGCACGCATGTACGCACGCCTATGGCAGTAACAGCGCCCAGTAAAATTAGTTTCACAATATTCAACATAATGTTTATTAAATGGTAAAGACGTATAAGTCGTATAACGTGTCGGACTATTAAGCTTTAAAGACTGACTAAATCGATTCATTCATGCCATAATTAACACGTCACGTAGTTGATTATGACGTCATATGATGGCTAGGTAAGCTGGATAGGTGCATTGCTATTCACAAATATAATTTAGAATATTTGACCACAAGATGCTCAGATGCAGATAATTGTGTTTCCGGAACAAGGTGCCAGATATTTTAACTTAGTTCCCTGGATATGCTCCTGCAGGATACTGGTACCAGTCACGTGCACGCGAGCGGCTCATAAGGGATTTATAATGGAATCAACATCCGATTAATGAACTTTAATACGAACGCTTAAGGACTATTAACCTGTCATGTTATCGGGAAAATCAACCATGAAGTTTCACGTTCAAAGACATAGGAAATCGAGGTGGAGTATCTCTATTTTATCTGGAGACGATGTGTACGTGCGTGTGACACTAAATAAAATATCGTGTCACCCCATTGATTAATGCTTGATTATTGACTTTTAGCTCTGCCCCGCCCATCTCTCGTTAATGTCCACACATGCACTAACGTGCTTGGTCGGTTTATATAATTTGAACAGTGACTTCCCCAAATCCCATTTTCAAGGTGACTATATAAGCAGCAACAGCGCCAAGTCAAATCAGTTTTAAAATATTCAACAGAATGTTTATTACATAGTAAAAACAGCAATTCGTACAACTAACAACCTATTGCAGGTTCATGGCGGAGTATTTCTGTCAATTATGACAATTATATAGGCATACATGTTACGTAATTGATTATGACATTATATACTTGATCAACAGGTTGTATTCATGCATTGGTGTGGGACTCAAAGAACCCACAATACCTGCTTGGTCAGAAAACACAGCGTACAGCATCTGAGTAATGGATTTTAATACGAACGTTTAAGGACTACTAACGTGTCAGGTTATCGGGAAAATCAAACATGACGTTTCACATTTAAAGACATCGGAAACTAACGTGGAGTATCTCTATTTTATCTGGAGGCGATGTGCGCATGCGTGTGACACTAAATAAAATATCGTGCCGCGCTATTGATTAAATGCAAAATGGATTTCAAGAGAACACATTTGTAGTCCATTCGTCCACAGGTATTATCCATCTTGGTGTGCTTGAATTGCCTTTGAATTGATCAGCCATTGATAGAAATACAGAATTCCAAGATTATCAGAAACTTAATATGAGGCGAGTGTACGTGTCTAACTGTACTCATTTTATTGCCAATGAATAGAATTGCACCCTGGCATTCACGTTTCATATAGATTTTATCCAATAGATACAGTTTTATTTAATCATTTAACAATTATCGATTTTGGATTTTAAAATGTACGTAGAAATATGATATTGGTATCGTCAAAATATTGCTTGGCTGCTAGTATCCTTAATTTCCTTTATCCTTACTACTCTGAAGGCAATTTTCTAACTTTTTCATTGTCATTAGCAAATAAACTGTGGTCCATTTAAAAGGAATTTGGCGGACGATGTTGCTGTCTGTGAACACAGGTTCATCTTTTAATTCAATTTGAAAATGTAATTCTTACCTTAGAGTAGTAAAGATTAAGCAATAATGCGTTGTGTCATGTAGGAACAGATGCAAACAAATTATTTATGATGTCATTGACACACTTCGTTGATCAGCCTTCACGAACTGAAGAATGTTTCACTATTCAGCTAGTTAAACTTGAATAAATTCAATTTGATGGTACGATAGACATCAAAGAATGTTACACAGAATGTACACACGCCATTTCTCATGTTGCCAGAAACTTCAGTGGATCATCATATGGACACAATTGCACGTATTTATATGCACTATATATGGGGAAACACCGAGTCCGAGTTATTAAAATCGTGATGGATGATTCTCAATTACAAAGGGATGAGAAAATAATTAATGGCATACATTTTCCTTTAGACAATTGTAGTATGCACAGATAAAATCTTAATCATTATCGTACTGCTAGTAGAGGCCTGTAATCAATATATGCTTATCGTAATCAATAAAATTGTTAATTTATTTCGACCATATAATTGTATATATTTGATCCATGTTTATGTTATGTGGCATTGTTTACGTTCCATGGGACCCTTTCATGTGGAAACCGTCCAAAACCCGCGCGTGCGAGAGAGAGAGTAAGAGAGAGAGAGAGAGAGAGAGAGAGAGAGAGAGAGAGAGAGAGAGAGAGAGAGAGAGAGAGAGAGGGAGAGAGGGGGAGGGAGAGAGAGAGAGAGAGAGAGAGGAGAAGGAGGGTGAGACAGGACTTGGTCAGAATGACAGTGTCAAGACATCAACAGCATCTTCACCTGGCTTTTATCCGGCGGATGTACAATCTAGTTCCATGATCTGATCGGGTGTGTCGATTTTCCATGTTTTTATATACATAAAATGGTCACTTACAATGCACAAGCTACGAAAACTGTAAATCGACTGTAGACATCTTTGATCTAAGTCACATCTTGACAAGTCTCGGAGTGACAATGCTATAAGCAGAAGTCCACGCAGGGTATGGTTAATATTGAGAGCTAAAATGTCACATTTTTGTCTGTTATTTTGTGACAAAATGATAGACATTTGGAGCCAGTTAATGTGTTAAAATATTTTGTCGGATTTGTAAGGGGAGCAAGAGGATTAGACACCATCTAGATTGAATTAGACTACATCATTGCGAAGTAGACTTAAACGAGCTCTTCTGGAACCTTCTCACACATGATTAGATGATGAATAAAGGTACAGTTTTACGGTTTTAAGCAAATGGGTTACAGCGTTAAAGAAACATTTACATACACGTGCACATAGAATAGAGCCATAATATAGGGTTCATCCACAGACCTATGGAACTAGGCTTATATTTGTAAACCCGACAGACTTGATTACGTGACATGCAATAGTCATGTTTGTTTGTTTGTATTTCACTAATTAACAACTATTACGAACTACCCTCACTATTCCCCGCGCACCCACCAACCCGCTTAAAAATAATATGACTTATTAGATAGTTCTCATAAATGCGTACGGTGTTGAATAGTTTTCGGTGATTTAGGGTTTTGGACAGATGTAATACATTATACTAGTCGAGAAGGCGCTGTGTAGCTTAGATAACTAGATGCATTAGGCAGTACTCTAACTTTTCAGGTAGCTTTCAGTGCATGAACAGATTTTCTTCATTATTTTCACATATGTTGTAGGCTACTGTTTGTGCAAATTAGTTATTTTTTTTAAAACGCCTCTATATATACGTACACATACTGGCAGAATCACAACATAGTTTGTTTTAATTTGCTACAGTTACTGCTATATGTATTAAGACATAGTCTCACATCATCGGCAGTTAGTACGTTAATCGTTCTACGTTAATCGTTCTATGTAATGTATTTTGTTGTATTTGTCAATTACCGATTTACAGTCATTACTTGATTGAGATGCAGCTGTAAATGGAGTATGCAATACACTTTTAAATTACTTATGCCAAGTAATAGAAATATACATTAACATGTTGTTTAGTGCGTCATTGTATTGGTCTATAGATAATGAGGAAGTATAATGTATATCTTATGCAGCTGGGAGGTTAACGTAAAACATTGCAGTACCATTTACAAAAGTCACCCCTGTTTTACAAAAGTTATTGTTGACTTACCAAAGGCAATGCTGTTTTACTGAAAACAATACTGCTAAAAACTGTTGCTGTCTTAAACATCACCATTTTGTAGAAATAGATATTTAAAAAGGATAATTTAGTTAAACGTAATGATCTAATGCAGAAATAATGAATTTGTGTATAACGTGTCGCATCTTCGGCTCTCGGGAATTACAGAAGGAACTGACAGTTTCCTTACTTTTCATAATGCAGCTTTGCTTATATATGGCAAGTAGCCATCGTCTGTGCAGTGCTGCATTTATTCAATGCATTTCCTATTTATCTGCTTTTAGAAAGCACTAATTTTAGTTTGTTGTTTATTCTCTCATTGATTTGCCCATCTTCTCATGATACCACCATTTTGCCAGAGACTGCAACAATGAAAGGTATGTGACAACAATCAAATACCTCTTGGAAGCTTATAAATCATTCATATGTGGAACTATGGAAGACATTATTGGTATGACCCACCTTGTAATTAACCTTTCCAGAGTATGTACCCATCATATGACGTCATAATCATCTACGCGGTGTGTAGAATGGCATCACAATGGATGACGTCATGAATAATGTCGATAAGTACGTCACGAACGCATATTTGAAGACGGTCTATGCCTTGTTGTACAAATTGTTTGCTTTTACTATTTAATAAATATTCTGTTGAATATTTTGAAACTAATTTGACTAGGCGCTGTTGCTGCCATAGGCAGCAACAGCACCCAGTCAAATTAGTTGCAAAATATTCAACAGCTTCCCTGTATAGTTTTCAGGAAATTCATAGCTAGGGCATTCTGGGATCGATCAATCCAAACACGGGGAGGTGTGGGTGGAGCTTAGCTAGTGATGGGCGGGGCATATCTAAAAATGGAAAGGTCCATTGTGTTTGTCGATCACTACTAATGTGGGTTTATTGGTGACATCATCTAGCATATGCCGTATTTGATTATGAATAATATACTTGAGTGAGTGGTCGGATCGCTCTATTGTGTATGCTTAGTATTGCCTATGTTTTGTTAGTTGAATATGCTCTCGGATTCCACAATTTTATAGTGATCCAAAAAATTCTAAAAATCTTTACATTGTGAGAACAACGCGGATGTAAGGATATGCATTCTCTGATTTCTCAAATTTGTTCTAAATATGTCCAAATGTTATTGATAAAAAGCTTGTACTGAATCATTGAAGGAATGGTCGGAATGGTGGAATGTTGTTATTGTTATTGGCACGCACGCTAAGCTGTGTCTATTGCACCCAGAGGCCGAAATACATATAGCAATTTCAAAGAGAATATATGAGAAATCTCCGAAATGCCAGAAGGTAGAATCGCAAAATTTGGCACCTACAATAATGTTGTGGCTGGCTGGTTGGAGAATCGTGAGGTTTCAGATCAAGTGCTCCACTATCTAGGTCACGCGGTCACTAATTACGCACATTTCTGGCCATAATTCGTGATTACAAAACAGTAGAATCACCACATATGGGACAGTGCAATGGGTAAAATATTTAGGCTTTCTCATCTACGCGCACTGCTAATAACTCAATGGTGGATCCGGGGCGGATGCACACCCACACCCATTCAAGCCCTTTCGTCTCCCAATGTGCGCACGCGTGCACACACGCGAGAAAGTGCGTGCATGTACGCATGTACGCACGCACGCACATACGTAAACACACACACGCGCACACACATGCATATAATTAACGTGTTTGAACAGGTCACATGAGTATGAGTGTTTTTGTATGTTCCATTCCAGTCTTGGTGTGTGTGTGTGTGTGTGCGCGTGCGTGCGTGCGTACGTGCGTGTGTGTGTGTGTGTGTGTGTGTGTGTGAGTGAGTGAGTGAGTGAGCGAGCGAGCGAGCGAGCGTGCGTGCGTGCGTGCGTGCGTGCGTGCGTGCGCGCGCGCGTGCGTGCGTGCGTGCGTGCGTGTGTGTGTGTGTGTGTGTTCCATTCCAGTCCTGGTGTGTCTGTGTGTTCCATTCCAGTCCTGGTGTGTCTGTGTGTTTCATTCCAGTGCTGGTGTGTGTGTCTTCCATTCCAGTCCTGGTGTGCGTCTGTTCCATTGCAGTCCTGGTGTGTCTGTGTGTTCCATTCAAGTCCTGGTCTGTGCGGTGTGTGTGTGTGCGTGCGTGCGCTCGCGCGTGCGTGCGTGCGTGCGTTAGTGCGTGCGTGCGTGAGTGCGTGCGTTCATGCGTGCGTGCATGGGTGCGTGCGTGCGTGCGTGCGTGTGCGTGTTTCATTCCAGTTCTGGTGTGTGTGGGGGGAATGGGATGGGTGTGTGTATGTGTATGCGTGCGTGCGTGCGTGCGTGCGTGCGTGCGTGCGTGCGTGCGTGCGTGCGTGCGTGCGTGCGTGCGTGAGTGCGTGCGTGCGTGCGTGTGCGTGTTTCATTCCAGTTCTGGTGTGTGTGGGGGGGGAATGGGATGGGTGTGTGTATGCGTGCGCGTGCGTGCGTGCGTGCGTGCGTGCGTGCGTGCGTGCGTGCGTGCGTGCGTGCGTGCGTGCGTGCGTGCGTGCGTGCGTGCGTGCGTGCGTGCGTGCGTGCGTGCGTGCGTGCGTGCGTGCGTGCGTGCGTGCGTGCGTGCGTACGTGCGTGCGTGCCTGAGTGAGTGAGTGCGTGCATGCGTGCGTGCATGGGTGCGTGCGTGCGTGCGTGTGCGTGTTTCGTTCCAGTTCTGGTGTGTGTGTGGGGGGGGGGGAATGGGATGGGTGTGTGTATGTGTATGTGTGCGTGCGTGCGTGCGTGCGTGCGATCGTGCGTGCGTGCGTGCGTGCGTAAGTGCGTGTTTCTGTGTTCTATTCTAGTCCTATTGTGCGTGTTCCATTCCAGTCCTGATGTGTCTGTTCTATTCCGGGCTTGATGTGCGTGTTGTACGCTTCTCATGTCCTGGTGATTGCGCTGTAGATGTTTGTTCATGACTCGAGAGATCCGTCGTTTATTCCTGCGTTTCCCTTTGTACATGTGTTGTATGCTTCCCGTCCTGTGTACTATAGGTAATGCAAATGCTGGTGTTAGCACAAGCTAAATTATAGTTAGTGTTGCTGATATGTGTATTGATGTCGATGAGTTCCTTTGTGGTAACAATCAATGCTAATCCTAACAGTAATATTAAAGCCAACAACAGAACATTGCCATGGCCACAGTCTGTAGAGTTGTCAGGTAGTAATACTGAGATTTACTTTGACTATCTCTTTTTGCGCTTTGCGAATCCCGAGCCTGTTATTTCTACATGATCAGATATTGAATTAGCTTTCATTAGATAAAATATATAACAGACGACAGCAAGTTATTGGAAGCATGGCATACATGCAAATTGTGTAACATATAGCCACTATCTGTGAGGATAGCGTAACACCGATGTTCCGACATGTTCTTCAATGCCAGAAAATACGGCTGATCAGAAGGCCTTAGAATTCGCAGTAATATGTGCTAAAAGGTTTCAAGCACGCAAAGGACACCGCAGCGTCAATTAACTAAGTGTTTTGAAATCAGATCACAAAGAACGTAATCTAGGTCGACTAAAGATGAGAAACAACTTAAATGAGCTTAGGACGCTCATAGTGGACACGACACAGTGGGTAATCTTGAAGGAAAACTAATTACTGCTAATAGACGACTTAGCTTGTTCAACTGTAGAACTCAGCCACTTGTCGTCATCGTCATCGTCGTCGTCGTTGTCGCCGCCGCCTTCGCGCGCCTCCGCCTGTGGTAGTCATTATATATATATATATATAAATATATATATATATATATATATATATATATATATATATATATATATATATATATATATATATATATATATATATATATATATAGTAGACTGACCTTAGATGTATATGCCCATGCGACTGTCCTATATTAAATGTACTCCTGGCGATTAAATTGATATCATTTCCAGAACCACAACTATTCACACATACATTGATTTCTTCTGGCATTGCAGTAGTGGGTCATCGTTATCACGTTCTAACATACTTAGTTTGATGGAAACGCAAACTTCATTAATTGAACTCCGTGTAAGCTGCTAAGGCTGATCTTTATCTTTTAACGATTTGCCTTATCTGCTGGATTTTGATTTCAGAATCAACAGTCCATGCGCTGTTGCCTATGTTCGAGTCTTGGCCATTCAACTTCAAACAAAACGCTTAGCAGGTGGTTTAGATCATGTGCCAATGCCTTGGGATAATCGACCTGCCTTTTGTATAATGCAATGTAAGACAATATGCTAACACCTGCCAAACTATGTTATAACATTAACACTGCTCCAAGCCCGTGGATGGTCTAATATTTACTTAGTTCCCGGACAAAACCATCAATATAATACATCCACCATGTGCCGTCTCATCATTTGCTTAAACTAATAGCATGGTAGATGTGTGAGGCTAGCGCATGTGATGCTTCTGTCATGTACTAAACCATGCCAATATGTGGAGCTATTGTTACGCTCACTCGTGGCGCCTGGCTTTGTATACTGAATTCCAGTTGGAATGAACCTGGGTTCATGGAAATGTTACCGAGAAATCAACGGTTTCCACTTGAATAGCGATGTCTCGTTTCTTTGCCAACATCTAAACATAAATATAGCATGGCATTTATTGTCGGATAAAGTCTCAGAATCTATTGTGAAGTGATCGAATTGAACACATGTTCCAGAAACTCAGTCACACAGTGAATATATGCATTATCTAATGCACTGGTACGGTAGTGTGAATATCTGCTGGCGAATCATCATTTTATAAAATGATATCAGATACTTACAATATGATAGAGTTCAAGAAATGAGCGAATGATACAGTTTTGTGTTTCCGGAGACGCATAACTGTCGCCTGAGAATGTATCCAGTATCGGATATCAGACTGGCAATCGTTGAGATAAAAAATATGCGTATGATGTCATCAATAACATATGGCTAGTTGTCGTGTTGATCAGCAGCGATGGAAATTTCACCGACACAGCAAGTATTCTCAGATTCAGGTAAATATATTCCCAATAGGCAGAGCCAGATACAATATTAATTATGTATCTCGTGTCGTCTTTCACCATTGACCTTTTCAGCAACATCATCTAATGCAACATCTGTATGTAGTTCCTGGCGGCACCTTATGGGCTCTTTTTTTAATCAAGCCAATGATAAATTATAAATGAATATTAATATAATCCAACACTGTTCTTTGTTGTCTATTATACTGACCTAGGAAATTTTCTCATATAATAGCATATCTTTCTACAGGGATGACAATTGGTAGAGTGTCATTCTCGTCCTTGCGCCATCACCGTGTTTCAAAACAATCGAAATCACGACACCATCTCATATTTCCGACACAAGTTTGTGATATCTTGGTCAGACATATTCTTGACATGCACAGAACGGATATGGTCGATGGCATCTTGGATGAGCATTTCTCTGACCAATCTTTTCGTTCTGCATACATTTCTTTAAAGTAGCGTCAGAATACAGCTGGTGGAAGACCTATGATATATATGTATCTATATCTGATGGATCTCCAACTTTCTCAAATATTCTCATTGACAATCCTGGGCCTTGAAGCAATGTGACGTTCACTATCCTCTTCTTTCAGAGACGTGGCATATAGCACTGTTTGTAAACCCACAGGATGTGCACAAGGTGCATGTTTTGTCAGTGCATTAAAGAATGCCTGTCATAACGTAAATGCATACACTGGCCAGTCAGACAAATTTATTCCCCACAAGAGGTTTGCGCCAGGGGATGGACAGATCGAAATTAGATTTTGCCCACCACACCTCCCCCACACACCCGGGTAATACTATAAGAATAGTCAGAATAGAGGTCACTTCATTGTTAGATGAATGCGAGAATGTCATTATGTTCGTCAGTTATGCGAGAGCTGCGCTCAAACATTTAATTCATGAATGCAATGTCCTTAAAGCCATTGCCGCGAAGGACTGTGTGAGCTACCTTCAATATCTCCACATGAAACTAATATATGCACCAATCTGCATAGCACCGACAGATGTGACGCAAGCAACAGCTATGCTAGTCACACTATGCCATTTGGTAAAAACGGATTCTGATGATTATGTGTATTATATTATAGATGGAATTAAAATTGTCTTGTCAACCAACATTCGACAAATTCAAGCACAAACGCAGATCATGCCACTGTAATACCAGCTTCTAGTGCTGGGGGAGTTGTTTTACTCAAAATATGTTGCACCGTACAAACGCTTAGTATTTATTTACTCATATAATATTATGACTCTGAAACGTGTGCGCCATCTCGATGTGGTAGAATATAATTATTCTGGTATATATATTTGAAGCAAAATTCAGTATTCATATTGATGTGTCGGCTTTCTTTAATATCACGGCGATGAGAGGATGTGAGGATGTGGGGAACATTCATGCGCTTTGTGTAAAGCCACGTTACGTAATGTTGACACCAGGAAATTGAATGAGATATATAAGGACATTTAGAGCTGGATTTCCCTTATCCAGATCGGGGAAATGCCATATATAGCTAACATTCGCGCATGCCAATGATGACGAGCATCCGCTGATAAAGAACTAATCTGCGTATTTATGATAATTGGAAATCACAATCCAGATCCAATCTGATCTATACATAAATATAATTGACATACAAAACCAAATAGTTTCTAAAATGCACCTGCATAATTGTAACACCCTTGATCTTGTTCTACATTAAGCTTGCACTCTGAGTGTTGAGTATGCAAATCAATAATCAGCCAATGATTGACAAGGAAAAAAGGGAAAAGGATTTGTTGCTTCCTTCACCCTCTGATTCCGAGGTCCATCGCATTTTTCTGTTCAAAATCTTAACCCCAGTGGTGTAGAAGAAAACATTTAGTTTGACTTGGTTATTTTAAGCAGCATCTTTTCTTGTCAAAAATACTTTACATCAAGGTGATGTAATAGTTTTGCTGCTATTGTTGCTGCTGTTATTCTTGCTTCTGTGAACGCGAGGATCGATGCCGATGCACCACATAGTGCCTCAAAGAAACCCGTTTCAATCAATATACCGCGTGGCCAAAAAACGGGGCCAAATTTGATGCACGATTCCTATTAATACCTGTATTGGATTTCATTGAAATTTGGCCACTATTCAGTAGACACTGCAAAGTTCAATGTTCTATCCCGATTAATTTGTGCATGGTGACTATAACACAGATCTATAACCCAAGGTGGTATGCCGGAGATGCAAGTGAGTTTCTGAGACGTGATGCATTAATGACAGCATCTCAGTGCCGCTTATCACCTGATGAAATATAAACCACGTGTCTAGCGAAGTTCATGTTGCAATGAACAGATCAGGTAAATGTTCTATTTAATTAAAACCAATTTTTTGCTTGTAGTAGTTTATAGTTCTTATCATAACATTACTTATTAGTTCACCCGGCCATTGTTAGATTATGTGATCCATTTGCTGCCCATCATTTGCCATCTGCAGTGTATCAGAGATAAGTACTAAACATGAATAAATTTGATTGATCAACCATTTTGCATGGCATCATGACTTTGTTTCTTCATTTGCTGTTTGCAAATCGTTTGAAAGGACTGACACTACTCATAGTATGGCTATAATAAAGCTATGGGACATTAATCACCCAATAGAGTGATCGATATATGTTGAAGGATGGATTATGGGTTGCAAATTCTATCACCTGAATAGTTAGTATAAGAAAATGTAACTTTTCTTTTAAAGAAATTTGACCCATAATAGCTAATCTGAATTAGAGCATGTGGAGGCCATATCGAACATCTTCTGTTTATTTGTGACATTAAATAGTTTCACTAAATTGTAATTTCAAACATTATCCTTTCTAGAGAATCTGTAGATGTGCCATCGGCCATATTTTATGAAGAATCTAATAGAAAATACAATTAAAAAATAAAATTTAGTGCTGAATACGTACAATATGGACCTACCTATAATAATAAAATCCAAAAGAATATAGGTGCACACATATGATATAAGGAACAGACTTAGAGTGTGAGGATATTTTCTCCAGTTCTCTCACTTACTGTTTATTTGGTAAATTACGATTTCTTGAAAATGCATAATTAAATATAAATTAATCTGTAATCACAATAAGACTACTTGTTTCTCACTACGATCAGTGTATTCACCCTTTGCATCTTGACCGCATTACCTATAGTTATCAGTCTTCCTTCCAAGCCACTGTTGGCTATTACATTCCTTCCAGAGTTCCTGTTAACAGATATGCAAACGAATAGGAAACAATACATAGATTTGGCACATATAATCATAATAAATAAATATTAAAATAAGTGGCATAGCCTAAGTCATAAGCTACCTTTTGGACTACTAAATTTCTATCCATACGGAGGTACATTTACCATCTATTGTAGTATGCTAACTTTGCACATTGGATAGCGATTGAGGTAAATGATCTTTAGAAAATAGATATAATAGAAATGTATCATACAATCAGACCTTTGAACATCGTTTTTGTAAAATAAGCATCTAATTGCATTGCAAGTTCAAGCTTACATTAGTTATGTTGTGTTCATCAGAAGCTCATGCATAACTTTATCATTATCTTTTGTGACGTGATTTATAATACATCCTTTGGGAAATATTTTCCCCTTCCTTCCAAAGCAAAATGTGCAGTACAACTATAAAAGCGCTGGTGCTAAAAGAGACTTTAGGTAAAGCTTCAATGTTGACTGAATTTGTTTGACAATCGCTTCATCATGGCCCTCTACTTATTTTCATCAGGTGATCCTTCAGGCTAAGTAAGTGGCATGTGTTTAATGGACCACAGTAACACATTCATCTATCATATAATTAATGGTGCATGATATCACATTCATCTGCCATCTACTTTGCTAAATATATAGCTGTAGGCCTATTGATCTCAACCATAAGTATCTGCAAACAGTTTGCTTAATGAAGCTTATTAAAGCTTCAGGCCAGGAATACCAGACATGGGGAAGCCATTAATGGGTATAGAATGGCAAGCTCTTTCATTAGAAATATATTAATCAGACACGCTAAGCGATCTGATTAGGAGATCCATTAGACAACATATGTATGATTGCTGTATTCTGCGGCTGTAGTGGTAGAAACATCCTACAGCTGCAATCAGTCATTCTTCGCTTTTGCCCATTGTATCTTGTCCTATGGAGGCAGGACCGTCAATTTTGACCATACGCCACTCATTACACGTCTTCGGATGAACGATCTCTACCTAATGTATAAACGCCGTACCAGGCACGATGGTAAAGTCACCTACAACCTACCCAAGCTCATCAGCGAAACTAACACCCAATTGTGATATAAAATTACCCTCGGGGAGCAGAAAGCTCTGATCCAAACGAAGCCCTAACCAAAATACTGAAATCTATGGAATCATCAGCTACCAGCACCATAGGTGTTCTTAAAACAACCGAACTAGGTATACTGACGACCATTGAGTAGTAAAGCTGTCAGCAGAGCAGAAAGCATTATGGCTGCGCATCAATCAAAGTGGGCAAGCTGAAGACCACACCAAACTTCACCGGGAGTGCAATAACATTCTGCACCACATTAGCGAACGCTTAAAAGATCTTGCTATTCAACAAGCAGACTCCCTAGCAGATGAAATCACTGTAACGGATGGCTGTCACAAAATGAGCTCTGAGAGTTACTGACTAGACACCAGCACTCACTGTGCACCGCTCTGAAGGACACTTTATCGAGACTGATCAGGGTAAAGCCGAGGCGATTCGAGAATGGTTCAAGGTACTGTTCAGTGACCACGATGATAAGCCCTTGCACCCGTTCTCAGGAGACCCCAGGCCATTCCTAAGACCAATTAAAACAGTAAAAGTCGAGAAGGCACTTACAGCCCTGCAAAAAGGACGTGCATCTGTACCTGATGACATGAGCAATGAACTATTCAAATATACAAGTGACATTATTTCAAAACCGCCCATGCAACTAATTATTTCAGCCTTCCCATTGACGATGTAGGTTACGGCACCCTTATCGCACTAAACAAGCCCAATAATCCACCTGGTCCACACCTCCAGCCAACCTGTGACCCATTGTGCTCTTCAACAGCATACCGAAAATCCTATCCAATGTTACTCTATGCCGCATCCGGGACAAGATCGATTACTTTACCGGATCATGTCAAAGTGGCTTCAAACGTGGACGCAGCTGCACAGACATTGTATGGGCTCAATGCATGCTTGTGGTGGTGGTCATGCCCAAACACTGGGATTTCCACAAAATGGGCATTGTCATGTCAAGATCCTTCGACACAATTAAACGCTCAATGATCCTAGATGTACCACGCCAGGCCAGTTGCAATGAAGATAAGCTATGACTAGTGAGACTGCTGCTTGCAGACAGCAAGCTGAGAGTACGAGTCAAGTCAGTGAAGTCTGTAGAGTTTGAGACATCAATTGGCTCCCGACAGGGAGATCGTCTATCCCCGGTGCGTTTCACTTGTTACCTTGCTGCTGCATTGAAATCCGTGCGGGAAAATTCCACAAGACCAAAAACCCGAGTGTCAATACTGGATATGCCGCCAAAGATGGAATATGCCTATGATGTGGACCTTATATACGAGGAAAAGAAACCCCTTGACGAACTTCTCCCAATAGGTGTAAGCAAACTAAAAATTGAGAATCTCTTTATGAATGAATCCAAAACAGATTTCACCCACATATATCTATCTACAAAGCACTTCGTGACGGTGAACCAAGGCGGAAAAGTAAAATCCTGGGCTCACTGCTTTGCAGTGCTGCTGGCATTGCTGCACGCTGCGTCATGTTGAACATAGCTTTCCGGTCTTTCTGGAAGCTATGGATTCGTAGATCAAAGATGCCCTTGATTAAAAGGCTACGTTTATACATTGCAACCTGCGTATCCTTGATGCTGTATAACTGTAACAGCTGGGCAGCTCGAAAGGTAGCTCTAAACAAACTCGATGTCTGCCACCGAAAACACCTCGCACTGGACACCGATGGCCAGGCAGCATAATTTTCAATGATGCACTATACAAGATGTGTAATACATCACTGCTGTCTGTAAAATTCTGCCAGCAAAGATGGTCCATGTTTGGCCATGTGGTAAGGATGCCAGAAGAGACACCGGCACACAGAGCCTTGGTATTGGCTCTACACGGAGCCAGCAAATACAAAGCCAGAAGAAGACGTCACTGCATAAATCTCTGAAGCGTGCTGCGAGGTGACCTCATGAAAGCATAACTTGTTACACTCAAGTCAAGAATGAACCTGAGGAAGCTAAATATTTCAGCAGAGGACAAGACAAAGTGGCAAAAGCGAAGAAGGACTGATTGCAGCTGCAGGATGTTTTCTACTACTACAGCCGCAGAATACAGTAATCATACATGTACACACACACACGCACGCACGTAAGCACGCACGCACGCACGCACGCACGCAAGTACGCACGCACGCACGCACATACAAGGATATATATATATATATATATATATACACCTGTGCAAAAGTTAAGCACCACCCTATTTTTACGCACATGCGAGGGTATATTCATGTGCTATGAAGAAAGCAATAGCATACACATTTATGTACCCATCCATCTTAGTGCAAGAGGTAATAATGCAACTAGAGGAATGCTGATTATGATGGTGGGGAAACACTGTATGTTTTTGTTTGAACTTGAAAACAAGGCCTGAATATGGTTACGTTGACACAACTGACAACTATTGCCCTACAGTTGACACACGTGGCTAGATTGTCATTAATGGTGTCTGAAAACGAAGTTTAACATCTGTGCATGAGTTTGAGACTGTCATTATTAATACCGGGTATATCCACCTTGTGCCTGGATGACGGCCTGGACACGACGTCTCATGCTGGTCACCAACCGACTGATACGTGGTATTCGTAGCCATTCAAGATGGAGTGCGTCTGTTAATTCCTGTAGGTTCTGCACAGGAGGATCCCTCCTTCTCACCATGTTTCCCAGAATGTCCCAGATATGCTCAATAGGGTTCATGTCAGGGCTCCTTGCTGGCCATGGTAGGGTTTCGATGGCATTCTGGCGGAGGTATTCATGCACAGCTCTAGCACGATGTGGTCGGGCGTTGTCATCCATGAATATAGGGTGGGTTCCAGGTGCATGATTTACAAAATGAGGGACCACAACTCTATCCAGTATGGAATCTTGATATCTTTGTCCATTTAGTGTTCCAGGTACAGTCAACAGATCCAGCTTACAATCAAATGAGATGCACCCCCATATCATAACGGAACCTCCACCAAATGGAACTTCTTCCATGATGTTACGTTGGTCGTACGCCCTGCGTCTGGACCTCCATACACGAGTTCGACGATCTGTGGCATGAAGCAGGAACCGACTTTCATCGGACCAGTGTACCCGTCTCCAGGATCTCATGTTCCAGTGTCTTCTTTCGTTGCACCACCTCAGACGCTCCTCTTTGTGGTGTGCAGTGAGGAGAGGACGTCTGACAGGTCTCCTAGCTTTCATGCCAGCAGCATACAGTCTCCTTTTGACGGTATACATTGACACTCTATTGCGCGTTTCCCATTGCTGGCTGAGCACTCTGCTGTTGGTGAATGGAGATCTCCAAACAAGGCGTACTAGGGCTCGATCATCACGGGCAGTAGTCTTCTTCGGTCTTCCAGATCTAGGCCTGTCCTTCACCTCGTTAGTTTGCCCATGTTTTGCAATCAAACGACTGATTACAGTATGGTTAATGTTCAGCTGTCTGCCAATCTCTCTGCATGACATACCAGTGGTATGCATGCCTATGATTTGCCATTTCACACGATCACTTAACCTTCGTCTTGCCATAGCGGTTCACAATCAAGAGCTAATTCTCTCTGTACAAATAAACCACGGTCATGAACACAAAATTCCTAATCTTGTCGCCTAAATCTGTATGTAATGTTCTACACCTCAAACTGGACTTTTACATAACTGAACACGTGTGCTGTTTCCCGCCACGCACGGACATCAAGCGGCGTGAAGTCATGCATGCATGTGCATTTCGTACTTGGAATTATATCAGCTAACGCGGGGACCAAAAATATGGCAGCCTAGTTGTACCATCATGTTTCTACGTTCTATTGTTTTTGCTGGTGCTTAACTTTTGCACAGGTGTATATATATATATATATATATATATATATATATATATATATATATATATATATATATATATATATATATATATATATATATATATATATAAATATATATATATATATATATATATATATATATATATATATATATATATATATATATAAATATATATATATATATATTATTTCCTGCAAATTTGAATTGCGTCATATAGATGACGAGTATGATTACAAACATTGAATCGTAGTGGCACAAATATATACGTTTTTGCTGCATTTTGATAAGAATTAAATGTGTCAAGCCAACAGACAGTTTCATTTATTTACTTGAATGAAGCATCTCCATTTCTTGGCGTCATTAGGATTCAAGAATTTCCGCTGCTATTGCTGCTCGGGTCGTTATTACTTCTCGGTACGTAATATAAAGGAATCACCAACCACTGGCAAGGGGCTGCTGGCTTCTGACAATCGATGCTCGTGCACCACGCCGTACTTCTGAGAAATCTCTTTCGCCAATAAATATATGCTCAGATAGAAAAAAGATTGCTGTCAGTCTCTCTCGTGCGCGCTGTACTGTGTATATCGTGTATGGAACTTGAAGTGTGTAGCAGTACATTCTTTTCCAAGCACCTCGTAAATCCAATCCACAGTGAACGATTGCATCATTAGGATACAGTTTTCATCTGGCAGCAAAGTTCATTAGATGAACAGAAACCAGTCTCCAGACATCTGTCACACTGCTACAGGAAGCATGTGTATTGTCTGTATAGAGTTCATTGACCGAGTAACAGGCCAGGTAAATATTGCTTTATTTATTTCTAATCTCTGAGTTTGATCAAATGTGTGTCCGGAGTAATGAAATGTTTCTGAAACATTGTTCCTGAATATAATCTGTCTTTCACTAACATAGGCTTTTACCATCCATTGCTTCCATTCTAGATGATAGTATCACACACGTGAACATGACAGTTCTCGAGATTCTTGTTGTTTTATAATATTAATTATTAGCTCATTTTCTCCTTGTTCAATGGAGAGATCCATTTCTAGCGATGCCCCGCCCATTTTTAGCTAAGCTCCACCCACATATATGCGCATTGGAATCGATTTCAAACTTTGAAAGCTGAATTCCCAGAACCCAAAATTCAAGATAACAATATAGGTAAGCTGTTGCATATTTTGAAAGTAATTTGACTATAAAATGTAGCCTAACTAAATATGACAACAAATGTTTCCAGTCAAATTAGTTTCAAAATATTAAATAGAAAATGTATTAAATTCGAAATTCCTGAAAGACATACATTTCGCATGCATTAGCCACAGATTTTTCAATTTTCGTGACAGAGGTACATTAGTTAGATTTTGACTTCAGTTAGCAAGCCGAACATGTGCCCCATTTGAGTATGACATCAGATAATTGAGTGATGGATTAGATGCCTCCAGTGATATTATGTAATGACACGTGATCATTGGCCATGAGCCACGAATCATCATATATATTTAAGACAGTAAGACACGCTTGATTAATCTGAACACATATTGGCAGGAAACATCATTCAGTCAACGTGATGTACATTTGTTTTCTCGAAACAGATTGTGCGATTTGTTTTTTCAGCTGATTTAAAATCAGTTGTTTTACTGCCACTTTCGAGCTTGCATTACTTTTCGAAACAATTTTAACAATCTTGTCCAACATACATGGATGGGCTTGATGACGTCAATATACAGGTCATGCAGCTATATAGTATTCTTCTAAGCGAAAGCAGAATACTGCACAGTCATGCCGGTAACACGGCTGTTTAGACACATGACAGACTATTAAAAACAATATGTGCTGTGAACTATATTTTGGAGGCTGGGAAGAGCTTAGAATGTATATTTCAGAAGGTAATGCGTTCGTAATTGAGACACCTGCACCGTTACTTTGCCATTCATTGATAACTTTCACGATTCAGGCCATTATCTCATTATGATTTGAATTGCCTAACACCATCTTTTCCACAAAACCATTTGTATCTATTTTAGGACACCTTAGTCAATGGATGAGTCCACTCTAACCGTGAAATATTGGCGTAATAGATAATCAATTATTTCACATGCAGGCCGACGTCACAACCATAATTAACAGACAATAAATACTCCACACCGAAGCTGGATTAGTCCGTCAAATGGACGGTTTATCTGTCTTTAATAGATTTACTATTTAATAAGCATTATGTTGAATATTGTAAGCTAATTTGAGTGGGCGTAGGCAGCAACAGCACAAATCCAATTAGTTTCAAATTTTCAACAGCTTACATGTATTGGTTTCAGTAAATTGAGTTACAGCGAGTCGATGGTTCGATCGAACCCAGCAGGGGAAAAGAATGGGTGGAGCTTAGCTAGAGATCAGCGTAGTAGAGCTAAAATTTGATTCATCGATTGTCAATGATATTGTTGATTTTCAATAGAACTGATTGTTTTGTGACCAGGTCTATTTTGAATGAGTTCTAGTTCGTTAATCAGTCTTGCTTTATATATGTTTGATATCTATTTACCATCTGCAATCCAAGCAGACCTATACACTATAACGACTAGGACCTAATATATTTGATTGAGCAATCAGGTTGCCGGTCATCATGGGTTTGGCTCTTCATTTCCCTTTTGTGAATCTGGACTGGTTCTAGTCATAGTAGGACAACACTAACCCGATGCGACGTTGATTAGTTAATTGTACGGGCGGAAAGGATCATAAAAATCTGACATAATTGAGGTTTTGCGATGAATCCAAAATTAGGCAGCCATATATTAAACAGCGAGTGCGGCTCTATGTCGATAAACAGAAAGAGTCATGACGATCAAGATGAATCTGATTTAAAGTAATTTGAAGCCATGCAGAACATTTGTTTATAGAATTTTTAGATTAAGACGTGCTTTATGTGTATTAAATCGTTATGCCTGATTTTGAACTTTCTAGATAATCATTAAAGGCGTCGCCAATAGTTTCGTAGGATTATAAAAATATAATAGAAAGATGAAGAATGGAGGAGGCGACTTCTCAGAACATCTTAATTTCCGTTTTTATCAAAGAAAGATCTCAGAAACACCTGTTAGTAGAAGAGGGGTGATATGCACGCTTCAAAGCGCGCATATCTCCCCTGTTCTGATTGGATGTTAGATGTAGAGGGTGGCCATAAGCCACCCCAACCCTCAATCGAGCATATATGCGCTGAGGCGGGAGATTAGGTAAAGTATTCCTAGGACTTTTCGCTAAACACTGTATCCCTTAATGCATCAGAAGACCCGCATTCCTTATAGTTAATAGAGATCCTGAGAACCTTTCAGGCACTCACTGGTTCGTCTTATTTCTTGTTAAATATGGAAAATCTGAATATCAAATCATGTGACTCCTAGCGTCCTATTGCGTAATGATGACTGACAAGGCGTAATGCATTGTGTAAGGATGATTGACAGGGTACATGTCTGGACTCGTCTTTTCTGGACTCTGGGAACTCATTCAATCATGAAGCCCCTCCCCCTGCGCCCCCACCCCCCTCATTAAATGACGTGACTCCTACTGTCCTATCGTGTAATGATGATTAACAAAGGTAACGAAGGTAATTAAGCATGGATCTCTTCGAGAGATTACAATGCGCAATGGTTACTGTATAGGGTACGGATGATTGACAGGGTCTACTGATGGTAATTAAGCAGGTTTCAAAGCCTCTGATCTCATCAAGACAGACCAATGGAGGCAAGGGTTAATGAATTGTGTAGGGATGATTGATAGTGTCTAATGAGTGTAATTAAATACTTTCAAACGACCATCACTAGTGCGTCAGCCATTTTAGATATAGAGGACGTGGCTACAAGTCCTGCCCCCCTCATTAAATCACGTGTCTCCAGTCATTACGTCATGAATGACGTGAAATATTCTGCTATAATCGCTTAATAGGCCATCAGGTTGTATGAACTGTATGTCTTTACTATTTAATAAACGTTATGTTGAACACTTTGAAATTAATTTGAATCGGCGTCGTTCCCGCCATAAGCAGTAACATCACCTAGTCAAATTAGTTTCAAAATATTCAACAACTTGCCAATATAGTTTTCCGGTAATCGAGATTCAGAGAGTGTGTGGATCGTTTGATGCCAACACCGCCAATGCATGCGTGGTTCTTAGGTAGAGCTGGGCGGAACATAGCTAAAACCGAATTCCTCCATTGACTGGCGATTAACTTAACTCCAACAATGAGCCTAATTTCGGCTAAACACGTTTTCTCAATCAATTTCACATGCATTACCGATATTAAAAATTGTTATGTGATCCGTCTAAACACGTCTAAACAAGCTCTGACGGCTTCGGCTAAGTCATATCTGGTGTGGTGGTGGTGGTGGTGGTGGTGGTGGTGGTGGTGCTGTTGCTGGGGGTGGTGAGTGAAGAAGTGATTAATTGCTTCATGCTCAGGTCGAGAAATACCGGCAGCTGTAGTGGTCTTGAGGAAGGTCCATTTTGCAGACAAGAGAAGACTATTTTTTTTAATTTTACCATTTGAATGACTGGCTCGGTAATCTCGGTAAATTTTCAAAGATTATGTTGCCTTCGCTGGCAAATTTAGACACGCATTGAGAAAATATTTCGATTTACTTGACCAAATTTGATCATTAATGTGTTAACAGTATATTCTGTATTCAGCCAAGCTAAGGTGTGTGACCATGTGACCAATAGTTATGGTTCAACCAAGCTAAGGTTTGTGACCATGTGACCGATAGTTATAATTCACCTAAGCTAAGGTTTATGACCATGTGACCGATAGTTATGGTTCAGCCAAGCTAAGCTTTGTAACCATGTGGCCGATAGTTCTGGAACCATGATCAGTACTATAAGATGTTGGAATGTTCAAGATGTTCCCTCACACAAGTGACGTACTTTGTATATCTATGAGCGTGACTGTTAAAAACATCGTACACGACAAGAACTATCATATTACATCAACTATGCCTTTCAGTAATACATCCAGGAAACCAGTCAGTGTATATGTAATTGAAGTATGGCATATAGCGTGAAAAAACGATAACACTTTATAGGACCCAAAATACTTCAACGATCAATCTACATGAGCAGAAAATATGCGGTAAAAATATGCTTCTAATATTCAACATGTCATATATAGCGTTAAAATCAATATAACCTCAATCATTTCACCATTGTGAGCCTGTAACCCACCTTAAAATCAATGGTAGCCCTGTGTATAGTCTGTGTTGCAGACACGCGGCAATAGTATCTCCATGCTTGCGTCTGTAAACAGGGCCAGTAACATTAATTAAAACCTATCAGCCAATCATAACCATCGACGGAACAGATAGTTGGATGCAATAGGATACAAACATATACTGGTTCCCGGCTAATCTCCAAAGCTTATCAGCCTACCATATGTATACTATAAAGAATGTGTAGCACTCATTAACGTCATAATCTAAAGACCGCTCATTGCACCTTCAAATGTGTGTTTTCACAGTTAACTCATTTCCGTCTGAGTGCTCATGTTACACAACTAAAAGATTTCCAGCTATATTTTCTCGGCCAATCGCATTTGTTTTCTTTTTAATAGTTGTGGGAATCATTCGGATAAAATATCAGATTAAAATAGCAAACACTAATTTCATTAACATTAACACATATTATATTCAAGGCAATGATCTTTAAGTAAACTTCAACATCGTAATATTGCCGTGATATTACTTTGAAAAAGTTGAGGTAACACATTTGATTTCCCATTCGTATGATAGTTTGACGTTAGGATATCATGGCCAATATTCGTGAAGAGGGCTTATGCACTAGAAGAGGAATAATCAGGGTATAATCCCCCCCACGTGGTTTAAATGCGGCGTTCTGATTGGTCTGATTCTACTTTATGCCAGATCATAAGATACATCCTCTTCGCGAATACGGCTCTATCTAGTCTGATTACCAGTGTATATGTCGTCTAGATACCCGGCCATGCGCACTTGCATGTTACTGAACTGCATCACCGGCGGTCCTGACACGCTGTCCCCTAGTGAAAGTATGGGAATGGACAGTCTCTAGCTATATGGCTGTGTTTATATTCCATTAGTAGCCTTGAAAGTGTTACTAAGTAAATCCATCACACGCGAGTCAGCGGAAGATCAAATTCCTCTGATGATGGTTTACATGCTAGTGTGTGCGTCGGATTATATGTACTCAGCTCAATATCATCACAACACCCGCAGCTCAGTTCCCAGATCAGCATTCGATTCCATCATGTTTTGTTTCTCTCGCTACTAATACTGTCATTAGAGTTATGTCACACTCGCTGCCTGGATCAGATTTAAACCACGACACCGCCAGTGGGATGTGATCAATGCCCAAAGAAACATACATCACGTTTCTGCGACAGTCTTTGATTCAGACTGAGCCAGGAATTGTATCCGTCCACGAGGCATTTTCCAATTATAGAATTTAGTTCGAATGTCGAAATTCATTACTGGGTTAAGGAAGTGTCATTGTTTGCCCATATAGAGAGGAAGGTTGCCCGTGATTACCATGAACACATAACTATCATTGCCTGAGGGCTGGTAGATTGAAAGTTAATGACCTCGACTGATCTGCTCATATTAATGACTGTCAGCGTACAATATTTAATGTTGATATGTGTCTCACCAATGTCGTGACGTCGTCCCATCGTCTAATTAGGCTATGGCAATGGGTGACACCGTCCCCTCATGTAATGCTGCCATGCGTGTTAATGATTATGCTACCACTGGTCACCAGCACCAATGCTCGTATTAATAAATATGTTAGCACTGGCCATTAACACCAATGTCCTTGTTAAATCATATGTTAGCACTGACCATGGCACCAATGGTCATCTCAGTGCATAAGGAGCACAGTATACAAACACAGATGTTTGCTTTAGGATCGCTTCTGTGAGCGTTAGTGGTGTTGATGTTAATGTCTGATTAACACTGGTGAGTTGTTGTATATTGTTCAGTTGATCAGCCAGTATTTTATTGTATCCTTGCTAAGTATTAAAACAGACAAGCAACCCTATCTGGCAATGGGTGATAGAAGTATGGAGCTTGGCATGGTTCTTCTATTGCGGACCATGATAATTGGCATGTTTATGCTGGACAGTCAGATAGACTCAGTGTCCAGTAAGCAGGACAAACAGTTTGTTTCACGATGGAGGACAGAGGAAAATGAAAATGTGTCCCCTGGGTCATACTTTGTGAATGATTGCAATACATGTTGGTAATGTCGATATCGCATGTCAGTAAGACCTACATCAGGCAATATGCTTGTAAATCAGTCGTGCCTGAGGACTGGAGACGAGATTAGAGTACATGACTGTAAACATGTTAGTGAATATCCAGAACGCCTAGATGACCTACTATTAATATCTTCATGTAAGAACAATATCTACTATAATCAACATAGCCATCATTTCCACAGCAAACGGATTCTGACGACGAGTATGTGAATTACATTATTGATGAAAGTGAAAGGCGTCCAGATTGAACAGATAAAATCACAAAAGCCGATACTAGTATCGAATCATCAACTGTTAATGAATACGAAATTACGAAAAGCAAATATGTCTCTCACCTTGTACAAACTCTGATTATTTTGTATTTGAATACGAGGGATCGCGTGACAATCTAATGGTGGAGAACATGTGCCCAATAGCTGTGATAAGGACATTTATTCTGGTATTTATGAGGCGGCTTTGAAGCAGAATTGGAAACTCATTCTGATCTGTCAGATTATGTTGATAGCACTGACAGTGGCAGATTTGGTGAACATTCATATACTTTATGTGAAAACACATTATGTAAGTTTATCACCCGGACACCGAGTGAAATAGACATGGATATTCAGAACTGGTTATCTAATACTCCCATTGAAGCACAAAAAGGCACTCATATTGACAATTCTCAGGATTTAGCACTAAATCAGGATCGGCAAAATTCAGCAAATATCGAGTCTGCCTTATATGAATTATCTACCCTTGTCCACGAGACTGGCAAGAGCCAGCTGATTGAGTACCTAGCTGTACCGGCATTCTGAACATAAATTGGAACATTGGCAACACTTCTAAACTGCTTCATCTAGTGTTTCTTTGCTATTAAAAAAAGTCTGTTGACGATGTTTGAACTTCCAGAATATTTGTGATATTTATCATATAACTGTATATGTTACATAACGTGTGACTTGTGTGTAATAGACCTGGATACGTAGACGCGTCATTGAAAGCAAGGTGTGACTTCACTGTAATGCGATTTGACAGATCTGTTCCCTTATGATTTCTTCATTCTCTACTACTTGTACATCGTTTATAAAAACTAAATTGATTGTTATGGGAAAACATCCTAAAATGCTAAATGTCCAAGTAATGATTCGACGATAATTCTCTATAATTCTCCCATTCGTGAAGCAATAGATGTATTAATTTTTAGCTATTCCCAGCCCATTTCAAGCCAAGCTGCGCCCAAATTGTGTGTGTTTTGGGACCGATTTATATACTTATATATTTATGAAGCCTGAATTCCTAGAATCACTATTTCAAGGTAACTATACTGGTAACGCGTGGAGAAGATTGAAGATCTATCTGACTGGGTGTTGTTGCGGCCTATGACAGCAACAGCGCCCAGGCAAATAGTTTCAAAATATTCAACATATTGTTTATTAAATAGTAACTCCATCAAAGACATACAATTTGTACACTTTATGCACGTTTCCATGCTTACGACTGAGCTAGATACGTCATTTATTTAGCATTAAGATTGTGACGTTAGCTTACTTGTTAGACAATTGATTATGACGTCATATACTTGAGTGACAGATCGGATCCTTCTATTATGTGTCTTCTTCTTCTTCTTTTCAATCGCTGGTATCACACTTGGAGAGCCGTTCTCAAGATGAAATCTGTGGTTTTCTGCAGTTCCTATTATGTGTAAGTTGAAATGTATTTTGAGATTAAAACTGCCAAAGATTTTGGAATATATGAAATCAATCAAATATAGGCATTTGATAGTATTAATGACACTAGCATACCTACTTCTTCTCCCGATTACATCCATTGAGATTTGTCGGAGGAAAATGACGGGACAGGACCATGACATTATAAACATTTGTGCCCACATTTCACAATACTGTTGGTGGTGATGTTGGTATGGTTGATAAAATATGAAATTTTCTCTAGACAGGTTAGTAAGCCGGCGTAATACACATATCCCCAGTTCATCGTAAAAGCTGTTCTGATCAATAATGTATAAGCTCTCAATATACACTATTAAAAGAAAGCCTAGGTATTTCTCTATGAAATTGTATCTTTATTTTAAAGCAAAACATCTAGTTTTATGAATGTTATATTGTTTAAAGATTGCATATTGAGTATCAATGTTAGAAGGCAGTGAATTGTCATTGTTAGAATCGATTCAGACTTATACAACAATGTCTATATGAGCGAGGCTTTGATTATATGGCCTATATACATCTAGGACGTATTTATTCCTATCAATAATACTATCTTGGAGGAACACGCATACACACACTTACAGCAGAAGCAGACCGGCGATACAGTCATAGAAAGATATTATCTTGACACCCCGCTACGCCGCTACACAAACATGTGTCAGATCCACATTGGTCTAGCACATCCGTGTAACTGTTATTATATGTGATACAATTTGCTTGAATATTTATTAAAGATACGGTACTAAGTATAGGAGACAATGAGTTTTGAGCTTGACTATACGGTGCGTACCAAGTGTTCTTAGTACATTGGTGTAATATCAATGTAGCCATGGATAACCCGCCTAAGCACGCACGTACGCACGCCCGTGAGCACACAGCATGCACTCACACACGCACACACACGCGCACACACGCACGTACGCACGCACACACGTACGCACGCGCCCACGCACGCACGCACGTGCGCACGCATCCACGCACGCGCGCACGCACGCACGCACGCACGCAGGCAGGCAGGCAGGCAGGCAGGCAGGCAGGCAGGCAGGCACGCACGCACGCACGCACGCACGCACGCACGCACGCACGCACGCACGCACGCACGCACGCAGGCAGGCAGGCAGGCAGGCAGGTACGCACGCACGCACGCACGCACGCACGCACGCACGCACGCACGCACGCACGCACGCACGCACACTAGACCGAGAGTTCCAGTACCGTCGCAGTAAAAATAAATAATAAAAATATTTTTAGAAAAAGAAAGAAAAAAGTAAAATGGATGGAAATTATATTCATACTCACCTGCAGAAATGCAGGAGCTGCCGTCTGAGAGCATCTAGATTTCATAATTTTTGGGGGAAGAAACCGCCCTGGTGAGATCACACACACCCCACACTTTGCGAGACACGCTACGCCCCTGGCAATATCTACAACAACTACACCTCGTTAGCAGCCAGGATCAGTGACTGTGAAACAAACGTACAATGTCTCATAGACAGCAACCGGTGCCACAATAGCATTCTTGCCCATCGGGTTACGCATATCTGCATAATCTAGGCAACGTAACAGCTCCCATTTAAACACTGTGTCTGGAGGTGTGCTATTGACGGTGCCAATCACACAGTTTGTCGCTGTCATTAATTTCTAGACAAAGTTATTACCTAGGTCCATGATGTTCCATTATTTACAGTTAGACCACATTAAATCACATTTGTGCAGACATATGAGGTCGAATTTGCTAGAACCCCTTGAAAATTGCGTTGTCTCGCTCAGCAGAGTAATATAGTTAACTCTATTCTAGCATATCCATATTTTCCACGGCGATACTCTATTTTATAAAAGATATTTTATTATCCGCAGTCTCATCTCTATGCCATTAGCATGGTATTATATGGGATTCTGAAGGTTAATTTTGTTTCGAGTAGCTGCTATTTTCTGAGAGTTATCAATTCACTCCTGATATTACTGTTTATTTATGACCATACAGTATAATTTCCACTGACACATTATGCGCCACGTCCGATACAGTCCCACTGTCAGTGAAGGTAGCCCATCCGCTAACGCATTTTGCACCACGTCCGATACTGTCCCACTGTCAGTGAAGGTGGCCTATCCACTGACGCATTATTCACCACGTCCGATACTGTCCCAATGTCAGTGAACGTGGCCCATCCACTGATGCAGTATGCACCACGTCCGATACTGTCCCACGGTCAGTGAACTGGGCCCATCCACTGACGCATTATGCACCACGTTCGATACTGTCCCACTGTCAGTGAAAGTGGCCCATCAAAGTTTTCAATATTTAGCCATGTTCTGCGAGTGCCAGTAATGACGCTTGAGCAGATAGACTTTGAAATTGCTGTTCTTGGAGCCAACGCCTCCAAAACCACAGAGGATACCACAAACATACAAAACTTGCTACGCACCAATTTGAATGGGACATGACTGGACGCATCGTCGTCGTCGTCGTCGTCGTCGTCGTCGTCGTCGTCATTATCATTATCATGGTTACGTAATTTATTAATTTGGAATGCCCTTAACATTCTTACTCCCGTCGTGTTTATGTTTCTTCCAGCAAACGGTGCAATCTGACTGTAATGGTGAGGAGTCTGTTTTTAAATGATAAGTATGTATCTTATGCTTACTCAGTGATTCACCTCCCCCCCCCCACCACCACCCCCCACCACCACCCACCTCACCCCTCATCCCCCACCGTGTCATTTGTTATGTTATTAACTAGAGTAAGAGATGATGACAGATCACATATCTTTCATACATGTACACAGCATACGTTCTGATTAGCGATTCAAATATCAATCACATATTGATACCCGCACTAGAGGGATCCATATCTAGCTATGCCCCGCCCTTCTATAGCTAAGCGCCACCCACGATTTCAGTTTGTTGGGATCGGTGTATATTCTTTGAAGCCCGACTTCTTATAATCCCATATTCAAGGTTACTATAGGAGTTGAATATTTTGAAACTAATTTAAAAGCTATTTTTAACAGTTGGTATCCTGCATTATGCCAGCTGACTATTTGATCAAAATAACACCGAATATGAGGCCTGGTTATTGGTTTTGGCCACATACATTTCACGTTATTATTTTCTAGATGTGCGTTGCATAAACACGATATCTAATCTGCTGTGCACACTGATGCAATAATAAATATGTGTTATACGCATGCTATCTATTAAACAATAATTTTATTTGAGACAAGTATTGGTGGTTTCAAATAGGGGTGATTATATGCTTAGAGACTCAAACGTGTGCGGTGGGTGTGACAAACTGTGGCCATGGGATGTACAATGACCGAATGCTGGGTTTAGTATTCGTGCTAGAATTAGTGTTTATAGGGACATACTATAGCGTAGCTCTAATTCGTACTTAGATGGTGAAAACGCCAATATTTGTGATAGTAATCGGGTTAACACTAATACCAATCTGAGATTTGAGGTGTGTTAGTTTATAAGCCCTTGCAGTGCTTCATATTCTGTTAATCTGTGGATAATCACGATAGTCTCGTAGCTCGTGGCCTAAAATATTGGTGACTAGATTCAGTGATAGCCAGTTTCCACTCGAATAGAATTGTCCCATTTATTTGACAAATTTAGAAAATCTATTCTTAGAGAGAGAGCATGCTGATGTGAATATCGACGGGCGAATCATCTTTTGATAAAATGTTACATATTTCCGTTATGAACGGCGAATCGAGTTGGCGGCAGGGACTAGTATCATAGCCCACAAACGATTCCACCAGACCAACGGCAGATTGCACTGTTTGCTGGTGAGGCTTTCACGATTATGGTTTTCTGGCGCACAGTGGGATTCTGCAGTCGCTGATTTTGATCATAATTCTAACTGTAAATGGCTAACTAGACTCAGGTTCGACTCCTAACCATAGTTAGCTATAGCTAACCAGATTCCCAGCCGAACCTCAAATAGTTAACTAGCTAGCCAACTATATTCAAACGATCGCCCGATCTCGGTTCAGACGGTTCAGATGCGATATTTGCGTAAATTTCAAAATGGCGGATAGCGATCGCTTGCCACGAATAAATGCATATAAAAGTGTAAATATTTCAACAAATAACTTAGGCTGGATGAAATTATGTTTTCCCATTGTATGTTAATGTTCTCAAGTCCATATTCCTTCCCACTTTTTGTCATATGGATGCTTTTTGACGTCTTAGCGGACAAACATATCCCATTTTCTTAGGCCATTAAAACAGACGACAGAAAGGGCTAATAGCGACCGGTACCCGGCTCCAAATTTCCCACAATAGTGATTCAATGAGGAAGTGGGTACCAACGGACAATAGTTATCTATTTAGCGTCCGACTGGGCAGAGCAACTGCGCATGTTCAGTAAACCAGCGAACTGACTACAGTTAGCGAATCGAACTTGACCCTAGGTAGTGATTTATGTGCACAGACCGTCACACATATGGCTAGTTGTCGCTTTCTATCAGCAATATTTGATTATCAGCGATGGAACTCGTACAGAAACAGGAACCAAGTACGTGAGTGAGTGAGTGAGTGGGTGGGTGGGTGGGTGGGTGGGTGGGTGGGTGGGTGGGTTGGTGGATGGGTGGGTGGGTGGGTGAGTGAGTGAGTGAGTGAGTGAGTGAGTGAGTGAGTGAGTGAGTGAGTGAGGGAGGGAGTGAGTGAGTGAGTGAGTGAGTGAGTGAGTGAGTGAGTGAGTGAGTGAGTGAGTGAGTGAGTGAGTGAGTGAGTGAGTGAGTGAGTGAGTGAGTGAGTGAGTGAGTGAGTGAGTGAGTGAGTGAGTGAGTGAGTGAGTGAGTGAGTGAGTGAGTGAGTGAATCAGTGAGTGACTGAGTCAGTGAGTGACTGAGTCAGTGAGTCACTGAGTCAGTGAGGAAGGCAGTCAGTCAGTCAGTCAGTCAGTCAGTCAGTCAGTCAGCCAGTCAGCCAGCCAGCCAGCCAGCCAGCCAGCCAGCCAGCCAACCAGCCAGCCAGCCAGCCAGCCAGCCAGCCAGCCAGTCAGTCAGTCAGTCAGTCAGTCAGTGTGCGCGCGTGTCTGCGGTAATTGATTGAGACGCTACTCTTTCGAAAATAGTGCGTATCACGGAAGGCAACTTCATTGGGATCGCCTAGGGAAAGCCGATGCGATCAGAAAATTGTTTAAGAACCAGTTCACAATTCCACACGATGAGCCATCACATCCATTTGTAGGCGATCCTATGCTCATAACAATCACGTGACAGTAAATTGTAGAATCACCTCTTGCAACACATGTGCTATTCTCATTAACAATCACGTGACAGTAAATTGTGAAATCACCTCTTGTGTAACACATGTGTTATTCTCATTAACAATCACGTGACAGTAAATTGTGAAATCACGTCTTGTGCAACACATGTGCCATTCTTATTAACAATCACGTGGCAGTAAATTGTGGAATCAGCTCTTGCAACACATGTGTTATTCTCCTTAGCAATCACGTGACAGTAAATTGTGGAATCACCTCTTGCAACACATGTGCTCTTCTCATTAAAAATCGTGAGACAGTAATCTGTGTGGCGTAATACTCAGAAAACAAAAACAAAACTATTAAAACAATTCTCCGGTCAAACATAAAGTGCGTGTTGTTGTTAATGTTTTACAGAACTTTACCTTGGATTTGAGGACCATGATGATTGACATGCATATGCTGGTCACTCAGATAGACTCAATCGCCACTAAGCTGGACAATAGTTTGGATCAAGATTGAAGACATATGAAGATGAGAGTTTGTCACATGGGCCATACGTTGTGAACGATCAGAATCCGTGCTGGTAAAGTCGATATGACATGCCCGTAAATATCTACGTCAGATAATAATTATGCTTGTAAATCGACCAGTTCAGAGAACTGGAGACGAAATTCGAGTGCATGAATGTAAACATACTAATGAATTTGCAGAACGAACGTATGAACAACACTTAATCTCTCCATATCAAACCAACATATACAATAATCTGCAGAGTAGAGTGAATTGTAACACACGCAGAAGGTATGTTAGTGATACTAAATTAACATTTGCACAGCCCAATGACTCTGATGATGACGTTAACTATTTAAGTGATGAAATTAAAACAACTCCACAATCAACAGATTCAACTCTAAAAGCAGTTACTATCATCGATTCACAAACTCCCAATGAATTCGAGAGTGTATCTCCTAACTAGGGTGCGTTTGTTTGGATATGAAGCGGCATATGACGTACACGGATGTGAAAATGATGTCGAACAATATAAGCTAGAAGATGAATCGTGATTGCATAGAAGACAATGGCAAGTGGATAGTTTATGCTCAGCACAGCACCGTCAGCCATGAGATAACCCATTGATCCAGACATTCGTGCTATTCACAAATATAATTTACAATATTTGACATTATGGAGCCCAGGGAGAAAATATTGTGTTTCCAGAACATGACCCAAGATATTCTAACTTAGTTCTCTGAATATGCTGCTGTGGTCTACTGGTACCAGCCACGTGCACATTCACGGCTTAAAATTGGAGCGGGAGTCTAATAAACCGCAACGGTTACTGGGGCAGAACATATAACAGACAGCATCTGGTTAAAGAACATTAAGGACTAGTAATGCATCAGATTATCGGGAAAATAAAACCTGAAATTTTCACGTTCAGAGATATAGGAATACGAGGTGGTAAATCTAATTTGACCTGGAGGCGATGTGTGAATTTAACACTAAACGGAATGTCGTGTCACGCTATCGATTTAATAGAACGGATGGATTTCAAGAGAATACATTTGCAGCCCAATCACCCGCTGTATTAACAATATGATTCTGCTTGAGTGTTCTTTCAATGGAGGAGTCCAGTTTATCCATCAATCATATTACGTCATAATCAACTCCTTGAGGTGCCCCTCCAAACAATGTTATGTTGGCCCAATGTAACACTATGGAGGAGATGACCGCCATCCACGACAAACACGGAATCATCTGGCATATTGCTTTGGACAGTCACCTTTAATTTCAGTAACACACCGAGTGCACTCATTGCTGTTTTCCTCATCAGTCGGTCGTGAAAGTGTGCATGAGGCCGAGGAGCTAGTTCATAAGCTAAGACACTTTCCATTTCAGAACTGTCTTTTATTATAAAGGTAATTTGCCTTTCCAGAGTACCCACCCATCATATGACGTCATAATGAGCTGCGCGATGTGTAGAATGACATCATAATGAATGACATCATGAATGATGTCGATAAGTACGTCACGAACGCATATTTGAAGACGGTCTATGCGTTGTTGTACAAATTGTTTGCTCTTACTATTTAATAAATATTCCATGTAATGAACCCGAATTTCCCTATCCGGCTTTTATTTACTTCATCTTCCATTAACTGCGAAAGAACACTTGTAATCTGTTGCACACAACTTCGTTTTCTACACTAGTCATGACAATGCCATTTTGCATAATGGATTGGTGTAAATAAGGCAAGGAATTTACATGAATATATTCCAAGCAGTCTGGTTTATCTAACAGAACAGACGCGATGGCTTTTGCTGAGATGAGATGAGCACGTAATGCTCGGGCATATGTGTGTCCCGTGAGCATATGTACAACTGTTTCTCGAGCATATACACTCTTCCACAGCTCTTCAAATCCACTACCCGTCATAACGTAACCGATGGATCCCATGTATGACATGATAAGATGGAATCCCCCTAGTCTTCCGAATACACTTGAAAGTTTTGCCGAAGCCGCCACTATTTCCACAGCCTTTATATAAAGGGGCTAGTCGAATGTTACAGGGCAAATTTGTAGATTGCTTTTCTCACACTGTACCACTGCAAAACAGAAGGCCGAATAAATAGTACTAGGATTTGAACGATTCTCTTATAGCTACCTGCGTAAATCCACACCATGATAGACATGGAGACACGTTTATGGTAAAACTAGCTAGCCATAGACAATCTACAGATAAAGCTAGTGTTAAACACGGGGGTCAGGTGTACAATGTTCTATGGAAACTATCATAACAGCTTTCATTCGAGGAGTTGGAGGTTTAGCATACGAATTGATAGGAATTGTCCCGCTACCCCCAGCAGTTGGCATTTTAGTGCAGCGATTAAGAACGTCTTGCATAGCATCACCTGCTGGAGTAACACAAGCGATTGCATCCATGGAATGAAACGTGTTGTGGCCTGTAAGTGTGTCAATGTTAAAGTCTCCATTGTCAAAGACAAACTGTGTGAACCATTTAGATTATAGGATTGTTCACCACTTGTAAGAAATGAATACATTAGCTGCTGCCCTTCTCTGTAATTGCCTGAGAAGCCAATTATTCCTACCATGTCAATTAGCTCCCGTGATGCATACTCCCGATGTATGTAACTGCAATAGTTATGAGAATTGGAGAAAGGAATGCTCTTGGTCGACATGCAGATATTATAGCGTGGGATATCGATGTGCAACGCCGGTCCACATTTGAAGATTGTTTTGTTTTTTACCTTACAACTCCATGCAGAAAGCGATCGAGTGTTTCAGGAAGTAGCGTTGATCCATTGTCCGTGTTTTCAATTGTAGGGTACAGAAAAGGATTGTATATTTGTGTTTTGATATCATTTCTAATAATTGATGCTGTCATGTCGATTATATGATTTCTCTCACTCAAAACACCGGCGTGTTGGTCAGACATCCACCTTTCATGCAGTATTTTGTACCCGACATCACGAAAACTGATAACAGTAGATTTCCCTGGTAAGCTTGTTACAATTATTCGATCGCCGTAGTGTGTCTGTAGTCTGTGTTTGAGATAGTATGCGGAATATGCATTAGTTCCATTCAGATAGTCTTCCATAAACTCTACAAGCTCAAACAAGGAATAGTGGCACTCATCGTTTTCATCAAGATAATGACATAATGTTTCAAATGCATTTTCTCTCGCACTATCAACCAGTCTACCAGCTGTCGATTCATAGTTAACACTCTGGCGAACGCGACCTTTGGTGACTGCCTTTTGACACTCACGATGATACTTAACTTCTTCGGCTACTAAGTCATTAACGGCCTTAATACGGATTAGCACATCCGTGCCCCATCCATCTTGTCTTTCATTTGCTTGCTGTGTCAGGACACTTAAATAATTCAATTCTCTCTACATTACTAAATTCACGGCGACGAACTTTAGCAAGTTTAATATCATCAATCAATTTTTCACCACAGAACAGACAATCTTCTTTCATATTAAATGACGGAGTTGTGGAACGCAATATTGTCGTTTCCATTTCTGGGGGATCTGAGATACTGTCACCTTTCCGCTTGCATGTCTGTATTGACATTTTACGCATGTAGTCTTTAAAAGAGCTTTTATGAACTTGGAATGTTAGAGTAAGACTATCCAACAGCAGTTGTTTGCCATCATTACAACAGATGCTGGCGGAAATTAGAGAAGTGTAACCTTTCGCCTGTGCATTTTGCATCTCGGCAGACGCGATCTCCTCGTCACAGAGAATACACTTAACATCCATCATTCATTCCTGAAAATAAAGAAAATACAAACATAAGATACGGTGAAAATAAAAGAATAAAATGATAAGGGGACATTGGACATAATAAATTATGATTCGCTAAAACCTTTGTTTCAAATTGCGCCAATCTCCACATATATTCAGTAGTACATTTGTAAACTTTAGAAGAGTAATGTGGAATCATTTCTGTAGTATCCTTTAATGTCACAAAACATACAATCCAGTGGTTTCTAGTGACGTTAGTATATTGCCATTGTCAAATATGGAAAAATCTAAGCGTTTTCAGTAGCTGGCAGCCATTTTGGACGCCATCTTCAATTCTGAGTTTAGTACAGCAGGGATTCATGGGGAGTTTTGATATATTGCTTTACATGATGCCCTGGACATATCCTAAAAAAATCAGCTTGGTGCAAATTTGTTGCGCAGTATGCCAATATTTTCGCTAATGTTCCTGGACTAGGAGTTTAGCTAGCAACAACGTTGCTGTATATGTAACGTCGTGTGCTAGATTATGACGTCATATGATTGATGTTTAAACTAGAAAGGTCCATCATGACAATATCTCGCAGCTTACCATGATACATACGAAACGATGTATGAGGAAAGCCTCCCGGAATTATAAACACACTGTATATGTAACATCAACAGTCAGCATAGCAACATTTGTCGAGTGATAGATGTCAACCATAAACATATAGCATATCTACGGAATCTAATTATCCTAGGCATAAAATTTTCTCACTAAGCAGAGAGGTGTTATACAACACAGATACGCCTGTGGCAGAACTGCTATGCAATCCAGTTCAGTGATCGTAGAAAACACATTTATATAGATTAGTACATTTAATTCAATTTCGTTTGTTTCAATGTCTTCTTGTTGATAGTCTACATGTCGTGTTTTGAAAACATTGTCTATACATGCCAAGGTAATGGTATCACGATGTAACAGGAATGAAGCGAAAGCTGAGTTCACACCTAGATGGGGGGGGGGGTGTTAGGAGTGGCTGGGCGAGGGGGTGGTGGTGGAGGATGACTACCTCTCCGGCACAGAGGGCACAAATAATGACGGTATCATACTTCAGGTCGAGGCGAAGTGGAGGAAGACCATTATCTTCAGTTCAAATGACATTACAAATTGCCGTGTCGCAAGAAACATTGATTTCCAGTCGTTCTTGAAGCTGTGGATCTGCGGCTCTAGAATGTGTCTCGATAATGCTATGTAACATCGACAAATTACCTCTTGGACAGACTCAATGCATGTCACGCAAACGCCGCGAATCACTTCTGGCCGCACAGCTTAATCTCTTAACTTAATACTTAGACTGTGCAACATGGTTCTAGTATATGTGAGAATAGTGCAACAGTGATTGTTAAAGCTTGGACATGTTCTTTAAATGCCTGAAATTATGCCCGCTCAGAAAGTGTTAGAGTTTCCAGTACTAGGTGTCAATACGTATTAAGCAGGCCCAGAACGCCATAACACTATCCTGTTAACTATGTGGTGATCACACCAATAACGTAATCTAAGACCACCAAATCTCAAAACGAATTTTAGGGAATTCATTTTCATGTGAGGTAATGTGTGAGCTCGATGTAATTTATACAGATAAGGTGATAATGGCTAACATCAGGTGCCGAAGTTAGTGATTGCATTAGTGTTAGTCCTAGTTTCTGAAATTTTGTGTTTGCACGGCTTAGGCATAATTAGTATTGCTGGTATGTGTATTAACATGAATGAGTTGCTATGTTGTAGCCATGCAGGCTATTTCTAACATAAATATTAAGACCACTATTCAAACTTATATTAAGACCACTATTTAAACTTATATTAAGACCACTATTCAAACTTATATTAAGACCACTATTCAAACTTATATTAAGACCACTATTCAAATTTATATTAAGACCACTATTCAAATTTATATTAAGACCACTATTCAAATTTATATTAAGACCATTATTCAACCTTATATTAAAACCACTATTCAACCTTATATTAAAACCACTATTTAAACTTATATGAAGACCACTATTCAAACTTATATTAAGACCACTATTCAAACTTACACTAAGACCTCTATTCAAACTTATATTAAGACCTCTATTCAAATTTATATTAAGACCACTATTCAAACTTATATTAAGACCACTATTCAAACTTATATTAAGACCACTATTCAAACTTACACTAAGACCACTATTCAAATTTATATTAAGACCACTATTCAAATTTATATTAAGACCACTATTCAAATTTATATTAAGACCACTATTCAAATTTATATTAAGACCACTATTCAAACTTATATTAAGACCACCATTCAAATTTATATTAAGACCACTATTCAAATTTATATTAAGACCATTATTCAAACTTATATTAAGACCACTATTCAAACTTATATTAAGACCTCTATTCAAATTTATATTAAGACCACTATTCAAACTTATATTAAGACCACCATTCAAATTTATATTAAGACCACTATTCAAACTTATATTAAGACCACCATTCAAACTTATATTAAGACCATTATTCAAACTTATATTAATACCACTATTCAAACTTACACTAAGACCACCATTCAAATTTATATTAAGACCACTATTCAAATTTATATTAAGACCACTATTCAAACTTATATTAAGACCTCTATTCAAATTTATATTAAGACCACTATTCAAACTCATATTAAGACCACTATTCAAACTTATATTAAGACCACTATTCAAACTTATATTAAGACCACTATTCAAATTTATATTAAGACCACTATTCAAATTTATATTAAGACCACTATTCAAATTTATATTAAGACCATTATTCAACCTTATATTAAAACCACTATTCAAACTTATATTAAGACCACTATTCAAATTTATATTAAGACCACTCTTCAAATTTATATTAAGACCACTATTCAAACTTATATTAAAACCACTATTCAAATTTATATTAAGACCACTATTCAAACTTACATTAAGACCATTATTCAAACTTATATTAAGACCACTATTCAAACTTATATTAAAACCACCATTCAAATTTATATTAAGACCACTATTCAAATTTATATTAAGACCACTATTCAAACTTATATTAAAACCACTATTCAAATTTATATTAAGACCACTATTCAAACTTACACTAAGACCTCTATTCAAATTTATATTAAGACCACTATTCAAACTTACATTAAGACCACTATTCAACCTTATATTAAGACCACTATTCAAACTTACATTAAGACCACTATTCAAACTTATCTTATGACAACTATTTTGCTATGGACACAATCTGATATCAGGTGGTAATAATGAAATGTACTTTGATCACATCTTCTATGTCAATCCTGAGACTGTCATTTTTACATGATCAGATATGGAATTAGATACAATGTATGACGGACGACAGAAATTCATAGGAAGCATGCCATATATGCAACGTTTCATATTTTAGACGTGTACTGAACTTAGATCTACTTTCCCATGCGACTATCCTTTATTAAATTTCCTCTTACTCGATTATATCGATGATATTTCCACAACCACGACTATTTTCACATGCATTAATTTCGTCTGCGACTACATTAGCGGGTCATCGTTATCACAGTAGTTAGTGATATGTGATAAAGTGATATTGTGTAACATACAAACATAATTCATTAAATAACTGCCGGCCCGGCTGCTAGGGATAACCCTTCTCTTCCATTATTTCCCATATCTACCGGCATTTCTCATTTCAGTAGCATCAGGTCAGAGGCCTGTCATTCATACCTCCATTCAGCGTCGAATACAATGTTTACCTTGTTTTCGAACATGTGCCAATAGCTTTAAGCAATCAATCTGTCTTAGTGGTATGTGAGGTAATAATGCTAACACCTGTCAAATTAACCCTATATTATAAGATAAATCTTACTCAGAGGCCGGTTGAATAATAATAATAATACCCCTCCGTTTTACCAACTCTAAGACAACACTATCTATAGAATACAGTCATTGTTTGTAGTCTCATTATTTGCTTCAACGAATAGCATGGTTGACGTGTGAGCCTAGCACAGGCGATGCTTTGAACTGTATTATATCATGCCAATCTGTGGATCTATTGTTACACTGACTCGTGGCTTGATATATTGCGTATCAGTTGGAATGAACCTAGATTCATAGAAATGTGTCTATGCAATCACTAGTTTCCACTCGCATAGAGATGTCTCATTTCTTTAACAAAATCAGAAGATAAATATAGAATGACATTTATTGTCTGAGAACGTCTGAGAATATATTGTGATGCGATGGAATTGCACACACGTGCCAGGAACTCAATCAATCTTAAACCAGTGTTGTACCGAATCACACAATTTGAGTCGAGTCGAATCATTTAGAGCCATGACTTGAGTCGAGTCGAGTCATTTTACCACAGTGACTATAATCGAGTCGAGTCATTTACATATTGTGGTCGAGTCGAGTTGATGGAAGAAGCGAAAACTTCTTTCAGCTGCAATCAGGGTTTTTTCAACCTAATTCACTGTGCCTTGTCCAATGCGAGCATCCTCCGCTCCTTTAGGGGTTTTTTCTCGGCTCTAGTGGTCTTAGATTACATTCTTTAAGGCATGGTCACAACATATTTAACAAGTTATGTTGTGGCGTCCTTTGCGTGGCTGATATCCATTAACATCTACCATTGTCAATTCTAAACCATTCTTCAACAGGCATATTTTCTGACATTCGGAGAACTTACCCGAACATAGACCCTCACGGTTTCGCTACCCTCACAGAAAGTGACTCTGTGTTATACAGTTTCAGTGTTGAGTGCTGCCTTTCATATTAGACTGTGTGTCCAGTGATGATTTGCAATGGCTCACAATGTTTACGGCGGTATGCATCAAGTTTGTTCAAGAGAGCTTTTTGAGGTACCCAACTGTTGTAATTGTATAGGGTTATGGAAACACATGTAGCGTAATATAGATACATCTTGACTTTCATGGCGATTTTTATCTCCTGATAACATCTAAAAAAACCCATAATATCATTATGCAAAAAATACAACAATAATCTTTTTCATATCACAAGGATAATTATGAAGTTAATATATGCGGTTTGTGCCAATAAGATCCTCACTTTCTAGCAAAGTGTATATGTTATCTGGGATTGCTTCTTGATTTAACATTGAACGAAACACATAAATACATGATTAGATTAAGTGTGCTCTGCGACAGCTAGAGTCTGCGTTTTGACAAACATAATCTTATTATTTCACACGAGTTATGACATCCAAGGATGAAAATGGTGCAGATATCGTATTGTGAGACTCCCTGAGACACCCATTCTAGAGAGAGATGATTATGAACATGTAAAATATTTATGCATACCCACATTAGTGTGTTAATTTCAATCCGACTAAGCATGACATCTCATCATTCCGACCATTATCCCATGAATATGCAATCTTTCCCGGTGACATAATCTGATTTGTCATTTTTCCTGGTATTTCTATAATAAAAAATCAGTTTCCATCTTTATTCTCGAGATCGCATTATAATCTGAAGATGATGTCGTTAATGTGATTGTTTTTTTAAAATACATACACATCTTTCGCGCAGAAAGATTATGACGGGGCACCTGGCTATTTTTACAGGGCATGTAAAACTTTTTCGGAAATAACATATCATGTATTATGTATTAACTCCTGCTAGAATTACACAGACAAAATGTTTTTGTCATCGCATTGTGTAATCAACGTGGACAAATGTTTGAATAATTTAGGAATGTCTGACATTTGGAACGATCAATATATTTAGAGATTGACAACAAGGAGCTAAAGAGTCTTATGCTCAGCTTCCTAACACAAGCTTCTGGGCACCTATTTTTCGTATTTCCCAAGTTGAAAGGGGGAATAACTCCATTAAACATCGAAGCAACCGCCTGAATCTCAAACTTGAACTGTAGCTTCTCATACCAAAGCAATGAACCAAGTTCCAGTTGAATATGTTGAATGAGAACGAAAAAAGTCACGGTGGCTGAAAAGAAAATTGACAAAAACGTTTGAAACTCGAACTCATTCTGTAGCTTGTACGCCAAAGCAAAATACGAGTCTTCAGTTGAATATCTTGAAGGGCTGCGAAAAGGTGTGGGGAAACTGATTTAGTCATATTTCGAAAGGGGACATAAATACACAGAAATTGATGAAAATATCTGAAACTTTTAACTCCATCCACAATAAATAGAAACACCTGAAACACGAACTTCATCTGTAATATCTCCAAACAAAGGTTCAGTTGAACATGTTGAAGGCATACAAAAATGGGCAGTAAACCTACTGTCATATAGCCTCATAAACACCCTAGCCCCGGTTTTACCGGTGGGGACTAATAACAGAATAATATTGAATGGGCAATGTTAGGCATTGCCACTGGCTTTCTGGCCGCACCCAGGACAACATACACACCCACCCACCGGCCCCACCTACCCACCCACCCACCCACACACCCACCCAACTGTCACAGATGGATGGACAGACGTACAAATGGAGAGCAGACATATAACCCATCAAACACCGCAAACCCGGTTTTACCTGTGGGGGACTAATAACAGCATAATATGAATGTGCAAATGTTAGGCATTGCCACTGGCTTACTGGCCGCATACAGGACAACATACACACCCACACACCCACCCACACACGCACACACACCTACGCACGCATACACACCCAAACGCACACACACACCTACACTCACACGCACGCATGCACGGATAAACTTGTAATACGAGAATGCAGTTTTATACAACCGGCTGTGCACATGAAAGTAATGGATAAACCTAGATTTAGCTACGGTACACCCACACATCGCCTGTATTAGGATCGATCGATGCCTGGGGTCCGTTCATGAGAGCGAATATTTTCCATTCGCCGAACTATTGTTAGGTCACATGGTACGGTCGCCCTCCTGAACGAGCTGTTCGCCGAACGTTTGCGGCGAACGTTTTGTGGCGAGGCGAACAACTTTATAAGCGACTCGCCATGATTTGCCGTGAAAACCATGATGACTGCAAAATACACAGCATCGTCAAATGAGACACGCTGATCGTCAATTTAACCATAAATAAATAATGCATACCAAAGCGTTCTTAGCGATCTTAGTATTATGCTAGTCTTCCCCCCAATATGTGCAATCTTGCGGACTGTTTCTGAGACCCTGCTATTCATTATGACGTAGTAAATATGACATCATAATGCATCGGACCTGACAAAATGTTAATCCTCATAACTACCACGTGACGTCGTCAAAGAATGCGCTGGTAATGGTCGTCGTGGCGAAGTCGTGTTACTAACGCGCGAAAGTTTTATTAATGTTCTAATGTGTTTTTTTTATAGTTTAAGCAGTTGTGAAACCTTGGCCAAAACTGTAGTATCGCATAGAGAGGCGTGTAAACATATTTGCGGTGGAAACATATTCGCGCTTGGAAGCAACCACAAAAGCTCGATAACCCGCATCGTGGCTCACCAGGACGACCCCATTTTGATTCCGACTTTCATTGAATTTTACTAGTTATTGCATTCGGTGTTGTCACTTTCTTGACTTTATTCTTCGTCGTAGTTGTTATTGACTTCATTCACACTGTTTTGATTTAATTCTTCGTCAAATATTTCGTCTGTTGTCGGTCTGAAAACATCATACATACGGCTTCTGCAGTATATTTATCATTGGGCGATGGCAGATCATGCTCAGCTGTGGCAATTGATAATCATGATGAGATTCGTCAACAGCGTCTAACACAATCAAGGCCAACAAATCTCCAATCTAACATACGAAAAATCCACCATTGTCTGAGCCGATCAAGCTGCTTCAATCCTAAAGCATTGTGAGTTCTGCTAGATTCAGCACTGAAGGTAGGACCAAACCTTTTTCACGTAGCTGTACTCGTCTCACAGTGCTATGAATTGAAACTTAACATCTACCTAACGTGAACTCTTAGCTATTAATCCTGAACATTCTAGAATCTAATAAAGTAAGCTGAACTTTCTAACTAACTATTTAATGCTGATCAGCAAGATTAATGCCTTATTCCTAACTCATGAACTGTGACATCAATATCCTACTGCTTCGTATGTCATCAGTAGCTACTACCTCTTCAATGCACCAATGCACTGTCTAATAGTGCTACTGATTCTTCAATTACTGAGCCTACTATTGCCAGGCACATATCTACAGGCATATGCAGATATGGCTACCGCTAATTTAATACAATTGATAAATACACTCGTCTCACTATCAGGTAAGGATGCAGTCCCACAAATGCATCAAGATCGGAAGAGGACAAGATCCAGAACGGGAAACATACCATCCCAGCCAACCATATTTCCACCGGGTAATGCTACGCAGACATATAGAGGATATACTCTGAACAAAAACACGGCCGTAAAAAAGAAACTCGCAGCAACTGAGTCACCTTCAATGCAAGTAATTCCAAAGAATGGAGATTATGATGGTCATTTGCTTCTAAAGTATAATGCAGATGGCTATGAGATAGCAAAACAGTTCTTGACAAAATTATATTGTCATGACTTTCAAGATCCCAAATCACAATCTGCATGTACAATACAAAGTCCTCATTGCTGGTGAATGTGTCACAGACGGTTAAAATTTTCCAGTCTAAGCATCTTCCAATCTTGGATAAAACTATAAAAAAAATCATAATACACAATCCTTGAACGGTGCCATAAGACAGGCCATCATCACACATACAGATAGTAGCAATGATTTAACTACCTTGTCTACATGACTGATAGGTTCTCGGCTGAGTACTAGACCAGATCCACCAATAACAGCTGTAATGTCTGGCAATGCTGATGATCAAAATAGCTCAACTCCTGTGACAAAAAGAGTAATCACGTCAAAAGAGGTAATTACACTAGAATCAGTAAGGCTCAAAACAGTTAAGAGTAATACCAGTAATACGACGCCTGATATCTGTCCAGTTTGCAATGCGGCATCTCGCATATAGACAATACAGTGCGAATCATGTCTCCAGTGGCTTCATTATGTATGTGCAGGACTTAATAAGGAGACTGTCCAGAAAATACCTGTAAGTGCATTCAATTGCGCAGCCTATTCCAATAATGCCTTGTATGACGACACCACACTAGGAGAAGACAATCCACAGGCTAACGTGAGAGATGGAAGTTCACAGATTGCCACGGTAGATGTGCCACCTGTTAATGTAGCTGGTACACCTTTCTATCCAGTAAACTCTGTCTCAAATACCAGCCAGCCACTGGTCAACAATGCTACAGATGACAGCTGGTATAATAATATTAGCCACAGCCATACAAGACCATAGTTCCTCCAACACCATCCTATCCAACCAACTCGGTATCACGCACTGATCGGCCATGAGTCAACACAGCTGCTGGTGACAGCAGGTCTAGCAATATCAGCCACAGAGATACACGCACCACGGTGTCTGCAACACCTCTCTATCCAGGTAACTCACTATCAAACGCTGATCAGGCACTGGCCAACAAAGCTGCAGATAATGACAGGTCTAGTCATAGTGGCCACGAGCATAACACCTATGATATTTCGATGCAAAACCTCGCGGCACGTAACCTACCACAACCCAGTAGCACAATGCCCTCTAGCAACTCCGGTTCCGATGTCATATCTATTATGCAAGCTCCCACAACCTCAGGAGACATGCAAATGAGCCAACAAACTGTACAAAGTCGTGGTGTAACACAAAATTAACGTATCCGTGTTGAGAACTTAGACCAACAACAATTCTTTCAGCTAAAGTCATATATTGCAACCCTGGAGCAAAAGATTAAAGAGCAGGATAGGACGCTCTCGCTCATGCGGATTACACCAAAAAATACAACTCCACGCCATGCTCAGAATCCTTCACATGTGCTACAGCAAGCCTACCCCACAATAGTTCAGAATCCTCCGCAAGAGCTTCAGCAAACCTACCCCACACAAGATCATCTAATGCTTCTTGAGGGGAAAATTAACCTCCTGTAGGAATATCACAAAATCAATTCTAATAGGATAAGACATATGACTGATGTAATAGGAAACCTTAGAAACTCGGAGCGTGAACTAGTCCAGGAGAGAACTAGCCCTCTATACATCCGTGGCCAACCCGATGCAGTGGGACCTATACCATGACACCACGCCGCCAACTGTAGTCCGGCTTCCGCAGAGAGGATGCCGTAATATCCATCCTGGCCACATCCAGGCTACTATCCACCTCCATCTGGGATAAGCAGTATTCCACAAAATCCTAACATACCATTTGATAATCATCTGCCTCCTGCGGGTAATGTTGCAATGTACCCATCTCTACTAGATGAGCCACACAATATGCCGGATACTCTATATGACGCATACCAACCGTGGACACAACATCGGCAGCATCCAGTCATACCACTAGGTTTTCAACCGATGGCGATAGCGAGTAATCCAGTGCAGCGTGTTCCATCACTGTATTGCAATAACACACCTATCAAAACATACTTGCCAGTACGGGCATCCTATCAAAGGCTCCCAACTATACCACCCGTGTTTCAACGACTGGTACCAGCTAGCAGTCATGTGAGGGGTACCATGCCTAATCAGTCACGCTTACCGGTGCCTCCAGGATATGACCAGATTAATCACAACTGGTGTAGACAACAACAACATCCGGATGTCGTACGTGGATAGCATTCTCAGCTACAACAATTGCATCCGTTAGCCACATCTCACCTGCAGACATCAATGACTCAGACAGGCACACGTCCGAAATATGGCCAGTCTATTCTGCTAAATAACCGAAATCTGAGCCAATCTACAGTACTTGACACTCCTGGCTTACGATCACACACGCATCCAGTAAGCAAAGCTCATCTAGAAACATGAGGGATACAAGCAAATGCTACCATCTCACAGCCTCAGTCGCTACAACTGCATCCAGTAGTCATATCTCAGCTGCAACCCTCAGCAACCCAGATAACTGCCAGTCAAGAACTAGACGAGGCCACACTACAGGATGTATCCAACACTGAACTGGCTCAGTTGGTACAGACACATCCATTAACCGTATATCAGACCCAGTCATCACTATCTTTGAGAACTGCTAGTCAAAATCATGGCCAGTATACATTACATGACGCATCCATTCAGCAGCCCAAGTTGCCGCAGTCACACCCATCCACTGTGTCACAGGCACCAGCGTTTCAATCAGATGCTGGTAAAATTCATGGCCAGTACACATTACATGAGGCACCCATTCTGCAGTCCATGTTGCCACAGTCACATCCTTCAGCTGTGTCGCAGGTACCGCGTTTCAGTCAGATGCTGGTCAAATACATGGCATATATACATTGCACGACGCATCCATCCATCAATCCAATTTGCCAGAGTCATATCCATCGGCTGTATCCCAGTCGCAGTCACCAGTGTTTCAGTCAGATGCTGGTCAAAGGAAGAATCAGGCTTTACTGCCCAGTTCATCCCTCCGGCCATTCGTGCCGTCACAGTTGCAACTATCAGCCTGCCAAACGCTTAGCTATCAAAGCAGTACGAAGCATTTGTCAGGTGCCATAATCTCTACATAGCCCTCAGTCAGAGCAGATGGGCAACATGTGTCCCACCCCATGGTCACCCAGCGATACATGATATGTCTGATCAAATATTGCAGCCACTAACCGGCCATATGGTTGGCGTCCAGAACAATCTTTTGCCTACACGAGGTATTGCTCCCATCCAAGAGTCTTGAAAGCTACAGGCTAATGTTACTACATCCAACAATGCTATGGGTGAATTACAATCCAGTCCTGATGATTATTCACAAGATGTCTCTCCGGCCTTTTTAGACATGGTCAAGATCAAAGCCACATGCAATCTATAGCAGGAAATATGTAAAATGTAAAACATTTAACGTAGAAGTTGTACATGGAAACGCACCATATCTTAAGCACCTTCTTGAGAAAGTTTACATAATCTGCTTACAGGAGCACTGGCTGTGGGATTTTGAGAAGAACGACATCAAGCCCTTTCTAAATGACTTCAATCATGTGATTATGTCAGTAGATGTCGAATATCCAACATGTAAGTTTGAACGAAAACGCGGGTATGGAGGAGTCGCAATAACGTGGAATGCACAGATTGATGCATATATTAGAACTCTACCCAATGGAAATGGACATATACTTGCAATCGAGATCCTAACAGAACCCCAACCAGTATATCCTCTCAACACCTATATGCCTACTTTTTGCTACAATACCTGTGCCGCAAACTATGCTGAATACCTGGAGCTAGTCGCCTCTATTATACAGAAATATCAATTAACTCACAAGCTCATCTGGTGTGGTGACCTGAAAGCGACTCTGTTATCTCGGGAAAAGGGCAATGATATGCAATTGAAATCTTTTATCCAACAACATGGCATTGAACTATTAACCAGCTTTTCTGACAAACCAACTTATATGCACGGAAACAATAGCTCACAGAACAACTATTTCGTTGGAAAAGATTGTCATCGAGCTTCCAGTGCAGTAATTTATGATATGGACCTAGCAAATACACCAACACACGTTCCTGTTTATTGCGAGATACCTCTTATAATCTCAATTACCACTAGATCTGCTACACAAACACAGAAGTGTAGAAGGCTGCTCTGGAATAATGCTGATCTTGAAAGGTACCTAGAGCAATTTAGCCTCAACACAGAAATGATTTCCAACTCTCAAGAAAGTATAGACACAGTTATACAATATTTGCACACCTCGTTAAACCGCAGCGGCCTCGAAGTTTGTTCCGTCCAAAGTAACGCATGTGAACAGTCCTAGGTGGAAAGCTTCATTAGCAGTCATGGCACTCCCATCTAAAGGAAAATAGTTGAATTACATCTGGCAACTTGACGGCAGCCCAGGCTCTGACCATCCTATTTCACGTGAGATGGGAACACTGAAGAAGCAGCTGAGATCCCAGCAGCACTCTGATCAGGCTACGGAGTGCATTGGTTTCTGCAACAAAATAATGGAATCCTGCTCATCCGCAAACTTCTACAGACTTATTCGGCGAAACAAGGGTAGAACAACAACCACAAGCACCTTGAGCGTAAACGGAAGCTCCCTGATTGATCCAGCAGAACAGTGCAAAGCATTCTCTGTTTACTATGAAGACCTTGCAGTTCATAATGTCGAGCCCTACTCAGACTATATAGATATAACTCAGTATGATCTCTCGTTAATACGCAGTTCCTGCACCCAGAATATGCATCCATGTGATCCAGTAACCATTGTTGAAGTCTACACTAAAGTTAAAAGGCTGAACACGGGAAAAGCGGCAGATGAGTTCGGAATCACAGTGGAACATATAACTCCCTCCATTAATGTACTACTTCCCATCTGGGTGCACGTTTTCAACACTATCATTCAAACAAAACAGATTCCGCTTGTCTTTAAGTCCGGCATAATCATTCCAGTGCACAAGAGAGGCAAAGATCCTTCAAACTCCAGTAACTACAGAGGTATCACAATATCATCTTTGCTTGGTAAAGTATTTGATCACATCATACTGGACATTAATGACCTTCTGATTCATCTTCAAGCACAGCAACTCGGAACGCATGTGGGAGTTACATATACTGGGTGTCCCACGGTTGCTGATGATTTTCCAATATGTACCACCTCGTCTGTGGAACTGCAAGTCATGCTCGGTCAATCTTACCACTATGCATGTCGCGAGAGATACAACATCCACCCTGCAAAGTCTACTATTATCAGTAAGCCCAATCACAGAATTCCCAAAGGGCAAAGTCCGGAATGGAACCTAGGTAAATCAACATTACCCGTGAGTGAAAAAGCAATACATCTTGGACTAGTACAGGTACCTAAGAATGAAGCCTCTGACATCGAGGAAAAGATTTCAATGGCCAGGAAAACCTTCTACTCCATGACAGGTAATGGGCTCCTTAATCAAACAGTCTATCTCCAAAAGTTTGCCTTCATTTGTATGTGATGTACATCCTACCCAGGTTATTATATGGTATGGAGATCTTTGTACTCTCACCTAAACAGATGGATATCCTGGAATCCTTTCATATTAGCATGCCGAGAAAGACACTTGCCTTGCCAATTCGTACAGCTAAATGCGGAATCCTTCTACGTATTGGCACAAGACCCCTCATAGCAGAAGTACACGTTAGACAGCTCTCGCTTCTTGGTGGTATCATTAGAAGTAAACATCTGACATTAACTGCAATAATTGAATGACAAGTGTCTATCAGCCCAATTACATTAAAATCCCAACGCTGGTTCATCTACATGCAGACAATTCTACAAAGATACGATCTACCCATGCTAGCGGCATTAATGTATAACCTTCTAAGTAAACTGCAATGGAAAGGCATTGTCAAGAGCACCGTGGACAAACACTGGACTTATGAACTCAGGCAGCAATATCTTGTAAAGAAGACCCTCTCATGTTGTTGCACTACCAAAGTCTCCAAAGGAAATACTCATCTAACCATAAACAGCATTCAGAACATTGTAAAAGATATACGCCGAGCAAGCGTAAAACTACTGCTGCTCACTGGAACATACTTGGTCCAGACCAACATAGCCAGATTTAACCGGAATCAAATAGACCCAATATGTCCACTCTGTTAACAAAAACCGGATGATTGTCCCCATATGCTTATCACCTGCTGCGCCCAACTTAGATACAGAAGGAAGGCTCTACTCAAACTCACGCTACTTATTAAGCAATGTCATGGAGATGCAACATGGATACTTCTATGTAGGGATGCCCGAATGTTAGACCAATTAGTCATTGATTGCACTGCCTTAATAGACCCAGGAATAATTTTAGATAACTGTCACCTCTGCCATCAGATTGAGAGCATTTCGAGACAATTATGTTACAACATACATTACGGAAGAGCATACATCCTCTATTCATTTTACAGCAGACGTCCAACAAATATGTAAAGAACAGAACTGTATGATATATATGTATATATACCTGCATCGCATGCGTCAGGCATTTGAACTACACATCAGCTGCGTGATAATCATTCTACACGGTGCTGGTTGTAAACACGTTATCTTGAAGCGTTGATAATCGTTCCTGTGTTGCGGAACTCTTATATGTGGTTTTTATCAATTAATAAAATTTCAATATTACTACACATTAGTGTGGGTGCTCCAACCAATTGGAGGAATATCCGTACAAGAAGAAGAAGAAGAAGAAGAAGAAGAAGAATGCTTGTCGAAGTTACGCGTGACAACCCGTTCAGGAAGGCGAATATAGTTCGCCGCGAACAGCGAACATAAATAGGCGAACGTTCGCCGAATATTTTCTTTCCTGAACTCACTCCCGATCCCACTGACTCTCAATTTCCAGAAAAATATACAGGTAAGCTGTTGAATATCTTGAAATTAACTTGACTGGGTGCTGTTGCTGCCTATGTCCAAATGTTTATTAAATAGTAATACAATTCGTATAACAAAGCGTAGTCCGTCATCAATTTCGCGTTCGTGACGAACTTAATTATCATTCATGACGTCATAGATTATGACGTCATCCTACACGTCATGTATTTAATTATAACGTCATATGATTGATGGATAATCTGGAAATGTCCATTATGACAATATCTCGCAGCTTACCATGAAACATACGAAACATTATAAGAGGAACGCATACTAGAATTATAAACACACTATGCATGCTATGTCTACAGTCAACATAGCAACATTAGTCAAGGAAGAGATGTCAACCATAATCACATAGCATATCTAAGGAATCTAATTATCAAAAAATATGCCTAATAAGCATTTGCTTATGAATAATTATATTAATCGTAAGTTGATGCTATGCCTTGTGGCATTGTTCAGACTGATGTTTGGGTAGTGGCCCTGGCAGAGTTAGCTCTAAGCGGAGATGTGTTACGCAACGCAGATAAGCCTGTGGCAGAACTGCCATGCATGCCAGTTCCGTGATCATAGAAAATATATTTATTGATAATTAATATATTTAATTCAGTTTCGTTTGCTCCAAAGGGGGTTTCTTACTGTTAATATATGTCGTGTTTTGTAATACATCGGCTATTCATGGCAAGGTAATGGTATCATGATGTAAAGCTGAGCTTTACGCACATATATACCTCTCCGGCACACTGGATACTAATCATGATGGTATCTTACTTCGGGGTGAGGAGAAGTAGAGGCAGAACAGAATCTTCAGCTCTCTTGTCTTAAGTTCAACTGACATTGCAAATCGTTGTGTCGCATAAAACATTGCTTTCCAGTCGTTCCTGAAGTTCAGGATTCGCGGATCTAAAATTCCGAGAGAAGTTAGGATGCACCTATGCGATGCCACATGTGTCTCAAAAATACTTTACAACTGCGAAAACTGACCAGCTCCAAATGTTTGCTTGACCAAGCACAATGCATGTCATCGCAAACACCTATAAGCCAATATGAATCACTACTGGCCATATAACCTTATCACAATCTTAGTACTTTGTCAACCGTGCAACACAGTTCTAGTATATATGAGGGTAGCTCAACAGCGATGGTCAATGTTTTAACATGCTCTTCAAATGACCGAAATTACGTCCACTCAGAAAGTATTTCCAGTACTAGGTATCAATAAGTATTAACCATTTTGTGGCGAAACTGGTCCAAACCGGCCTCTGTACTGGTTTTAAGTAATGCCCATTTGCAGGCCAAGTTAGAGAAGACGATTTTTGAAATTTTAATCGGTTTAATCGGTTACAGAGCCAGTCATTTCAGTGGTAAATTTTCAAAAATAGTCGTCTCTTGGCCTGAAAATGGACATTCAATAAGTAAATATTTTAATTTCTCGAAGAAATTTAGTCATTAAAGGGTTAAGCACGATCCGAACGCCATAAAGATATCCTGTTAACTATTTTGGCGATCACACCTATAAAATAATCTAAGACCACCAAAGACCAAACCGAATTTTACGGAATTCATATTCAGGTGAGGCAATGTATGATTTCGATTAAATTTATACAGATACATTGATAATGGTTAGCATCATGTGTCGAAGTTAGTGATGCCATCGTGTTAGTCCTGGTAACTTACGCAGATTTTGGTGTTTGCACAACTTAGGCAATAATTAGTATTGATGGTATGTGTATTGGCACGAATGATTTGCTTTGTGGTAGTTATGAATGATAATATTAACACAAATATTAAGTCCACTATTCAAACTTACATTAAGGCCACTATTTAAACCTATATTAAGACACTATTTAAACTCATATTAAGACCACTATTCAAACTTACATTAAGGCCACTATTTAAACCTATAATAAGACCACTATTTAAACTCATATTAAGACCACTATTCAAACTTATATTAAGACCACTATTTAAACTCATATTAAGACCACTATTCAAACTTATATTAAGACCACTATTTAAACTTATATTAAGACCACTATTTAAACTTATATTAAGACCACTATTCAAACTTATAGTAAGACCACTATTCAAACTAATATCAAGACCACTATTCAAACTTACACTAAAACCACTATTCAAACTTACATTAAGATCACTATAAAACCACTATTCAAACTTATCTTGAGACCATTATTTTGTCTGTTGTCAGGTGGTAATTCTGAAATTTACTTTGATTATTTCTTCTTATGCTATGTCAATACAGAGACTGACATGTGTACATGATCAGATATTGAATTAGATAAAATGTAAGACAGACGACACCAATCTATAGGAAGCAAGTCCAGATTTCTCAGGGAACATCTCCTACATTTCTAGATGGAAACCCTCAGTTGGTTGTAAATGTTATCTGTTTTATTTTCTTGTAAATGTCTACATTACAGTGAATGAACCTTTGAACTTGCGGCACTTGACTTCGCCCACCTATTCAGTAGACCAGAGCTGAGAGTTCAGAGGTTTGACCCTTCAAAGAAGAGGGTATTACGATCTGACCTGCCTGCCTGCCTGCCTGCATGCCTACCTGCCCGTCCGTCCGTCCGCTCGCCCGCCCGTCCGCCCGCCTGCCTGCCCGCCTGCCTGCATGCTTGCTTGCCTGCTTGCTTGTCCGCCTGCCTGCCTGCCTGCCTGCCTGCCCCTGCCCGCCTAAGGCCTACTGATCTTAGTTGGCTCCAATTACAAAACAATGAAGAATTTTTCATGGAAGACGATTTCCAAATGTTGGCTGTGATAAAATAACCCAGATCCGCATTAGATCAAATTGTTGATCCGTGCATATTTCGTAATTTACTGTCAAGATTTTGTTCATATTTTAAAACAGGAAAAGATGTAACCATGCACAGGGTGTCACAACTTTGGGCGTGATCCGAAACAAGAGACCTATGGGCCTGCGATGCTCACATGGACCATTATCATTTTAAACATTTGACATGATGGATAATTCCAAATACAATCCAAGATGTCACGAAAAAATGACCAATCAAAATTTTCGTTTGATATTTTGAAATCGACATAGGATCATTCCACCAATGCTGAAATTGGGCCATTGATTAATGGGGTGTCTTGTTTTTAAATGGTTCCAGAAAATGTTCATAAAATCAAAGATGATTCCAAAGCATTGACCATTGATTACCCACGCGGTTAATGAGGCGCGGTGTTTTAAATGATTTCCTGCCGTTTTTCGGAAAATCCAAGATAGACACCAAAAGGAATCAGGGCGTCAAAATTCTGTTAACCAATTCTTAAGTGTACCAGCCTAGGGTCCTTCCAGCTGAGTTTTCGTTTAAATCGGCCAAGTGTTTAATAAGGAGCAGTGTTTTAACTGATTTCCCAAAATTTTCGGAAATGCAAGATGGCTGCTGGGAAAAAAATTGACCAATCAAAATTCGGTATATACGTTCTGAAACCCAGCACCCTAGTATCCTTCCCGCCGAGCTTGCGTGAAATCAGCTAAGTGGTTAATGAAGTGTATGCTTGTAACTGATTTCTAGAATTTTTTTGGAAAATCCAAGATGGACGCTGGAGAAAGTGACCAATCAATATGTTGTATAACCTAGCACCTTAGTATCCTTTCACACAAATATGGTTGAAATTGCCTAAGCAGTTAATGATGAGCAGGGTTGGGTTTTGGACAGTCCAAAACTAACTTTGAGCAGACATTGTCCAAAACCTGTCTAAAACCTGTCTTAAATGGTTTAAACCAGTCCAAAACTGTCCAAAATTGTCCAAAACTGTCCAAAACTATGTTGGACATATCACCATACTCTTATGCATCATAATCCTATTAAAAAATAACAAGAAATCAGAGATTGCATCAAAAGCACTATATTAAACAAATCCATTTATTATATGAGTTATTATTACATTTTTATCAAATACATACAATTAAAACTTAAAAGGCTTAATTAGGTTTAATTAGTAGTCCAAATCAGACAGCCCTCTCAACATCCTGTAGCAAAACACTAGCTTTGACGCTTTCTCTACTCCAAGCCTATTACGGATTTTAGTGTGGATATAGCTAAAATTGCTAAAAATTCTCTCAATCGATGCTGATGATGCTGGTGCTTCAAGCAGCTGAATAGCCATATCAATAAAATCACCTGGCACACCTAGTGTTTTCAAGGCCTTCCACCATGTCACTGAAGGCACTTGAACTGCAGCATCACAGAAATATGATGCAGGAAATGGGCTGCTTTTAGCCTGGTATGCAATAAATGTTGCTATAAAGCTATGGTTCTTAGCTATTATCCAATTGTTCACTTCTTCAAACTGTTTTGCTACCAGTATCTCGCCCTGAAACTTTGGATGTAATGTGTATGCGACAAGATGCTCTGGCAGGATTGCCTTGCTGAAACGTGCTAACAGAGTTTTCTTGTGTGGTTCTAGCAGAGTGTTGTTTAGTAATTCAAGCCAAACATGGCATGCATCGGCTAGTGTTGATGTGTCACTCTGACATGTGTCAATTGCTATTGAAATTGGCCGAAGTTGTTCGGCTAAGTCTTTTGCATTTCTAAACAGGTTAAAGTCCATTATCTTCTTGACAATAGAATTATCTATTTCTCCTTCATGGTCTTGTACAATTTTCATGAAATGTGGACGGTTGTGAATGAAGGAGTCAATACACACGAGTTGACTCTTCCATCTAGTGTCACAAGGAAGCTGTGGCTTAACACTACCAATACATTCCGAGAGCCAGGATAGTGGCTTGTGGTGATTCCTGAAATATTTTTAAATCTCAACTACATGCTTAATTAGCGTATCCGGTGTTATGTCTTGCCCTAGTAAGTTTAGCCAGTGTGCAGAACAGCCATAGACAATAAGATCATTGTCGTTAGCCTTCAAACCATCACGCATTTTTTCCATGTTCTTTGCATTATCTGTGACAATGCTCTTAACTGTACAGTTGTATTTTGTCTTAGCATATTGTATTGTCTCTTGACACTTCACCTTACAGTTTTCAGCACTTTTAGTCATAGAACCAGTGTCAAAGCTGTTTAGGAAGAAGCTCTTTCCTTCTACTTGCAAGCAGGATGCTATGATAGGTTCATTGTGAATGATTTTTTCACTTAGCAAGTTAGTTAGTCAGTCCGTCAGTCAGTCCGTCAGTCAGTCAGTCACAAATGCCTATTCTGGGCCATTCTCGCAACACCATCGGGCCATACTTATTTCGCGGTAATTCATCGTACGTTACCTCTGGTTGTTTTCTGACAGAAAAGCCCGCGCACAGCCGCAGAAGTAGTTTTCACTCAGCCAATGAAAATGCGCGTTACCGTTTTCGATCGATTTTTACAGGTATCTGTCACTAACGTAAACCATATGCGTAAACCATGGAGGCTATCTTCGCTTCATCTATTTTCACGAAATTTAAACGCTTTTTCTTTGTCTGATAAACTTTGATCACAATGTAGCAACATATATGTTGGAAGATTTTATGGCTCCCGTTCCACTACGCGCCCGTTTGTATATATCCTGATTGAGCAATCGCTTAAAACTGTAAGACACCAATTCTGATGCGCATGCGGTAATTTGGAATAGTATTCCTCTGAACACTTTCACCACTGAAATCCCCCTATGTTCATATGAAAACCCCAACATAAATAAAGGTAACGTCTTTAGTATTTTTGTAGTCAGTTTGACATGAACTGTTTGGCTTAATTATAGGTAGCGAAACACATTCCAGTCAGATTAGTCTCAAGTCCCTCAATATAATTATATGCTTGAGCTCATGCATCACAAATAATCTGTTGTTATATCTGGTATGTAGTGATGAGATTGTTCAAATTATTTCTTTTTATTAACGTCTAAAACATTGGATTGTGGTTTGTGTAAGCTTCCTATTATCAAACAATCATCATATCGAAACACCCATATATTGATTAATCCTTTAATCCTTGAAACCCTGCCCTAATTTTGAAAATTTACCACTGAAATGACTGCCTCGGTAACCGAGCAAGGCATTCCAGTGATAAATCTTCAAAATTTTTTATTTTCTTTAACCAATTTTAGGGTTCAAGGGCTAAAACTTTCAACAAAATGTTGCCTACACCATGGGAAATAAGATTGATATCCTCAGGAGCTTTATCTAATAATATCTGCCGAAATTTAACAGTAAGACAGCACATACAGGGTTCAACAACATGGAGATGGCTTCAAGATAGCCAGTGTGGGCTTCTATGATGGAGCAACTCCATATAAATGCTGTGTTCTCCAGCACCCATGTAACTAAGATTAATCCTTTAACCATTGAAACCACACAAAGTGTCAGCTTTATGTCTAGCTTCTGGCATGTGGATGTTTTTTAAGCTAGTTTAACTGGAACCTGTTGTTGTTCTTGGCCTATAAATGAAATCCACTAAACACAAATTAAAATTTTCTTAACAAATCTTGACCATTAAAGCTTAAAAGGTTAAAAGTTGTATTGAGTCTGATCTGTGTGCTAGTGGATCTGCATCTTGATTAAAGATGGCTCTTGGTGTGATATATAATATAATATATGCATAAAGTTGAATTTCTGTTTATTAATGTTTTAGTGGCTAAACCAGCCAAAACCAGTTTCTACAGTGGTGTCAATGTCAATTTGCCACCAAAGATAAGATTATTTTTTTGGGAAATTTACCATGGAATGACTGGGTCGATAAATTTCCAAAAAGTAATCTTATCCTGGCCGGCAAATTGACATTGACACCACTGTAAAAGCTGGCTTTGGCCGGCTTAGGTATTAATCAGTGATTACAGTGGTAAATTCCCAAAAGTAGCCTCAGAATCTTGCCTTGCAAATGGACTTCAATAAGCAAAGATTTCAACTTTCTGAAAATCCTGACCATTTAAGGGTTAAGAATGTAATATGTTGTTTATGTTTCAGCCAATAAACCAGCTATAAGAAAAATACCACACAATCCAAAGTGATTAGAATGGTAAATTCCCAAAAGTAGACTCAGATTCTTGCCATGCAAATGGACTTCAATAAGCAAAGATTTAAATTTTCTTTAAAAATCCTAACTATTTAAGAGTTAAGAATGTAATATGTTGTTTATATTCCAGTCAATAAACCAACTATATGAAAAATA
>CM067360.1:27703091-27803091 GCA_034401795.1 Chaetoderma sp. LZ-2023a | reverse complement strand
TAGATTCCTCTGAGCTGTCCATTTTGGGTATTTTATTCCGCTTAACACGATGACTGTTTCTCTAAGCTGTTGCAATCTTTGAAGCATTGTAGGCCAGTTTCAGTTGGACCAATGGTAGGCAACACAATAATAACCTGTTACATATACTGCCATGTATCTAATTTATTTGTTGGAATGCAGCAATCAAGCAGAAAATAAGAATTTGTACACACGTTGTCATAGTAATTGTACTATTCAGAAAGCTATCACTTTGAACGCCATAGAATATCTGATATATCGGCATCCATTGTTTATATCTTCGGCATGTGTTTTAGCACAGATGCACGAAGATTGCACTGAAAGTGCCTGCGCATAAGAACAATATGATCTTTGTGGATCAACGGGTGACTCAGAGTAGAAACTCTCAGATTAGTCCTGTGCAGCACCGGATTAAACCAAAGTAATGGCTAACTAGACTAGAATCATGGGTCGCTGAAAAGCAAAGAGCCCTCAAATTATAAACAAGTATAGCATTTTACCCATTTGAACGTGAAATCCCAGTATCTCACTTTTACATTCATAATATGCGCACCTCTTTTCCCCACCTGTTAACGGGTCTCACAAACAATTAGCCCAGAGCCCCAAATATGATTCATCCGGCTCTGTTCGTATGCTTCATTGTATCCTTATGCAATCCAAAGTAATGCTGTAGAGTTATTTTGTTCATCTAGTTATATGTAAATCTTCACATGTCTAAATATTATAGATTTGAACCTATATCTTTCATGTAATTATAGTGTCGATCGCGACCATGGATGTCATCATAACTATAAGCGGCATCGTTCAACAAAGAATGACCCAGGCGACAAATTATCATTTTGATCTGTCCTCCAGCTTGACCCAAACTGTTTGTCCAGCTTAATGGCCACTGAGTCTATCGGACTGTCCAGTCAGTAACACTGTTCCTAAACTCCAAGATTATGTTCTTTAATAGTCGAATGCAATCGCGAGGAAAGGTAGTTTATGTTTAAATGAATAAATGCATTTGCTGCTATTGTTACGGTGGTCATCATCCCTCATTGATACCCGTATAAGCTGTTGATTAACGGTCTAATTTGAGATGTCACCTCGTAATCCATATCGTATTCCACTGCGCATTCAGACCATTTGTAATATAAAGCTAACATAGCAATCAATGCTATCCTGAATTCATGCCTGCACACGTCTAGGGCCGTTGATTATAGATCGATCCATTTCCAGCTATGACCCGCCCATTTCTAGCTAAGCTCCGGCCAGACTTTGCCCGTTTTGAGATCAAGCGAAACCCGAATTCCCAATAGCAAGGTAACTATACAGATAAGCTGTAGGATAATTTGAAACTCGTTTGACTGTGTGCCAGCAGCAACATCACCTAGTCAAATTAGTTTCAAAATATTCAACAGACTGTTTATTAAATAGCAAAGACTTACAGTTCGTACAATTAACGGACTATTCAATGTTCATGACGGAGATAGATACGTCACGCATTAGATATTTTGATTAGGACGTCAGCATAAATGTGAGGTAATTGATTATGACATCATATGCTTTCAGAGTGGCATATTTGATCTACCCATTCATCCGCCAGTTATGTCACACTTTATAATACATTCAACAAGCACATTGTTGTCCGAGTCAGATATGGTAGGCTTCAGAAGTTCTATTCAGACTTAATTGATACATTTTTTGGTGGCCATCTTGGATTTTCCGAAAATATGTCCAAAATCCTTTAAATAAAACGTGAGTCATTAATCAATGTCACTATATCAAGGAAACTTCGGTGGAACAATTCTACTGTGGCAGACTTCAACACTTATCACAAAAAGTTGGATTAGTCGATTTATTTGATGGCCATCATTGATTTCCAGATATGTCGAGGAAATCAGGTCTATGGAAGTGTGTATTGATTGCTATAGAAACGCTAGACGACACTGGGTTGGATTGTAGAATTATTCAGTGTTTGTTAATTGGTGATCTAAAACATTTGCAGCAATTTGTGTAGTCACTTAAGATAATATGCCTCTTGAAGCTTTTTGTTCTTATGATGTGTGTAGGGTAATAGAAGGTATAGAGAATTTTTCCTGGTCTCATTGAGTGCTCTGCCAAATAACTTTTCCAGGATGTATTGCCAATTCATATCAAATTTATTACATTCATCTATTATGATCTCATTTAGAAATCGCTAGAGCCTCTTCTAACTGAGAACTTACTAAACTGTTGTGATACATATTTAAATGAAATGGCAGTGAGTTTGAGATCAGATCTATATCTCCTTAAATCACACTTATTGAGATGTGTGGCAACTGTCTTTGTATGCTGTCACATCCACTTTCTACATTACCGTCGATTCAGCGTTAGATTGCTACAATACTGTAGGTGTCATGTTGAAGTTGATTGACTTTTAATGTAATCGACATGCTGGCAAGTACTGGGTATGCTGAGAACAAATTTAGCTTTTTGTAATTAAATCGTATTATCAGGCATAAATAGAGTGATACTACAAGATGTTGACAGGTAGACTCCTCAGTAAGTTAATGTAATACAAAATATGAATCCATATATATTATATATATATATATATATATATATATATATATATATATATATATATATATATATATATATATATATATATATATATATATATATATATATATATATATATGCAGTCATCTTTGTATATTTCATACCTAAATTCGTCATTGTTTTATATTGTTAAAGGATATCTAATCTGAAATCTTGATAGCTATTCAGGTGATATAATATGCTACTCATAAACTATGCAGGTAATGTTAATCTTTTCATCATGCCGCTAAAGAAAGATATGCAGGCTTTAGTAGCTAAATGTTGCTACATTTCTACAACCCATGATGGCTGTCATGATTTACTTTTCAACCAATCAGAAAAATCCTAGCTTGCCTGCCTGTTTGGCAGTGTGGTATAAAAGCAATCATACAGGTAAGTAGGCAGCAACAACTTCTAGTCAAATTAGTTTCAAAATATTCAACGAGATGAACATTACATGATAAAGAATGTAATACATTGGCAGTTACATGACATCTCACACTCGCTTGAGGAGACAAAATGGCGGCGATCACTGTTCAACATTTACGCGATATTACAAAGCAGATAATTGTGATACAGAAATGGGAATGTGACAGGATATGAATGATCTGGAATCTATAAACCATGATCTATCGGTGCAGTATAACATTTGAGATGCGAGTAGCATCGCTTTCACGCTTATGCATGATTTGTATATGTTTTTATTTATTTATTTATTTATTTATTTAGAGAGAGAGAGAGAGAGAGAGAGAGAGAGAGAGAGAGAGAGGTGTACGGGTGGTAGAGTGTGTTTACTAGTGATTAGTTGGCATCTAAACTCATTATATGGCCAAAAATGTTTACAAAAGAGAGCATGTGTCAGTTCCTACTGCACAATAGTGCGGTGGATGGTGAAGTGCAGCTGGTTTGGTTGATGGCATATCAATACTTAACCATTCTCTTCTCTTAGCGAATCAAATTACGAGGTAACTGCTAAGATGGCATAGTTCTGAATCTTCTGAAGAATTAAATGTCTGAATTCTAGAATTTCTTTGTTATTTTGTTATTGCTTGGCGTATCAAAATCCTGAACACATTTTCAGAAAACTAGAAGATTGGGATTTAAGGGCGTGGCCTGCGATCGCCCAGGTGCACGTGTTTAAACTATGTACAAAATATTAGTCATCAGCATGGGTCTAAGGCGAGGCTTGGCTCTTCCAGTCTCTAACCAGTCAAGTACCTAACATGGTAGCATCAAATTTACGTTATTCAAACTGGATTAGGTTCTAACATGTGATGTCATCCGAATTACAGTCTGAACTGTGAGTCAAAGCTGAATTATGTTCTTGCATGTGATGTCATCCGAATTACGGTCTGGACCGTGATTCAAACTGATTTACGTTCTAGCATGTGATGTCCTCCGAATTATGGTCTGGACTACGAATCAAACTGAATTATGTTATCACATGTGATCTCATCTGAATTACGGTCGGGGCTGTGAATCAAGACTGAATTGTGTTCTTGCATGTGATGTCATCCGAATTAGAGTTTGGACCATGATTCAAACTGAAATTATGTTCTATCATGCAATATCATCCGAATTACAGTCTGGACTGTGATTCAAACTGAATCATGTTCTAGCATGTGACGTCATCTGAATTATGGTCTGGACTGTGATTAAAACTGAATTATGTTCTAGCATGTGATGTCATCCAAATTACGGTCTTGACCATTATTCAAACTGAATCACATGCTATCATGTGATGTTATCCGAATGACGGTATGAACCATGAGTCAACCTGAATTATGTTCTAGCATGTCAGCCGAATTACGGTCTGGAACGTGATTCAAACTGAATCACATTCTAGCATGTGATGTCATCCGAATTACGGTCTAGACTGTGATTCAAAACTTAATTATGTTCATGCACAATCCTTATTCCTGCGCAAATGTATGGAAAAACATAGATGAAAACATGTGTATCTGCATTCCATTGATCAACTATACACCTGTGCAAAAGTTAAGCACCACCCTATTTTTATGCACATGCGAGGGTATATTCATGTGCTATGAAGAAAGCAATAGCATAAACATTTATGTACCCATCCATCTTAGTGCAAGAGGTAAGAATGCAACTAGAGGAATGCTGATTATGATGGTGGGGAAACACTGTATGTTTTTGTTTTAACTTCAAAACGAGGCCTGAATATGGTTACGTTGACACAACTGACAACTATTGCCCTACAGTTGACACACGTGGCTAGATTGTCATTAATGGTGTCTGAACACGAAGTTTAACATCTGTGCACGAGTTTGAGACTGTCATTATTAATACCGGGTATATCCACCTTGTGCCTGGATGACGGCCTGGACACGACGTCTTATGCTGGTCACCAACCGACTGATACGCCATTGTGGTATTCGTTGCCATTCAAGATGGAGTGCGTCTGTTAATTCCTGTAGGTTATGCACAGGAGGATCCCTCCTTCTCACCATGTTTCCCAGAATGTCCCAGATATGCTCAATAGGGTTCATGTCAGGGCTCCTTGCTGGCCATGGTAGGGTTTCGATGGCATTCTGGCGGAGGTATTCATGCACAGCTCTAGCATGATGTGGTCGGGCGTTGTCATCCATGAATATAGGGTGGGTTCCAGGTGCATGATTTACAAAATGAGGGACCACAACTCTATCCAGTATGGAATCTTGATATCTTGGTCCATTTAGTGTTCCAGGTACAGTCAACTGATCCAGCTTACAATCAAATGAGATGCACCCCCATATCATAACGGAACCTCCACCAAATGGAACTTCTTCCATGATGTTACATTGGTCGTACGCCGTGCGTCTGGACCTCCATACACGAGTTCGACCATCTGTGGCATGAAGCAGGAACCGACTTTCATCGGACCAGTGTACCCGTCTCCAGGATCTCATGTTCCAGTGTCTTCTTTCGTTGCACCACCTCAGACGCTCCTCTTTGTGGTGTGCAGTGAGGAGAGGACGTCTGACAGGTCCCCTAGCTTTCATGCCAGCAGGAGACAGTCTCCTTTTGACGGTAGACATTGACACTCTATTGCGCGTTTCCCATTGCTGGCTGAGCACTTTGCTGTTGGTGAATGGAGATCTCCTAACAAGGCGTACTAGGGCTCGATCATCACGGGCAGTAGTCTTCTTCGGTCTTCCAGATCTAGGCCTGTCCTTCACCTCGTTAGTTTGCCCATGTTTTGCAATCAAACGACTGATTACAGTATGGTTAATGTTCAGCTGTCTGCCAATCTCTCTGCATGACATACCAGTGGTATGCATGCCTATGATTTGCCATTTCACACGATCACTTAACCTTCGTCTTGCCATAGCGGTTCACAATCAAGAGCTAATTCTCTCTGTACAAATAAACCACGGTCATGAACACAAAATTCCTAATCTTGTCGCCTAAATCTGTATGTAATGTTCTACACCTCAAACTGGACTTTTACATAACTGAACACGTGTGCTGTTTCCCGCCACGCACGGATATCAAGCGGCGTGAAGTCATGCATGCATGCGCATTTCGTACTTGGAATTATGTCAGCTAACGCGGGGACAAAAAGTATGGCAGCCTAGTTGTACCATCATGTTTCTACGTTCTATTGTTTTTGCTGGTGCTTAACTTCTGCACAGGTGTATATGTTATGTAGGATACTGGCACAGGGTGATCAGTGTAACTCTGTATTCCTGTGCAAAATAATCGAAGAACTTAGACGCAATCTTCTTCTTCTTCTTTTCGATCGCTAGTATCACACTTGGAGAGCCGTTCTCAAGATGAAATCTGTGGTTTTCTGCAGTTTTTCCACAGGCCCATACATCTTCTCAAGAAAAGAGGTTGACAAAGGCCAGATCTCTTCTCTCAGCAGCTGATACGTACTGCAACAGAAGTATGTGCTCTGTGGTCTGTTCTGCTTCTCCACAAGGACAAGCGGGCGATGTCGTAAGGTGGAACCGCTTGTACATGCGCCCGTTTGTGCGACTGACGTGGTAAATGAATGTCACGTGCCAGGTCCGTACCTAGTGTCCATTACCATTCCTCTTGCTCAAATAAGCCGGTTGAACATGCTATGTTAGAAAAGCATTGATTTTTTTTATTTTGACGAAACTTGAAAAGGACAATGAAGAAAGACTAGTATGTACGAGATACATGCATTATTACAGGCTCGGTTTAGTGAGGATACACTGAGACTGAGATTGGTTCTTGTTTCTGCGTATTTCTAACTAGGCAAACCCCATTTATTGATAAGCTTTGACCACGCTTTGCTTGTGTTGTGATCGATTTATATATTTTCGAAAGCTGAATTCCCAGAATGCACGTTTCCAGGTGCTCATACAGGTAAGATGTTGAACATTTTGAAACTAATTTGACTGGGTACTTTTATGACGTCAGCCCATTTCTAGATAAGCTCCGCCCACGCTTTGCGCGTGTTATGATCGATTTATATATTTTTGAAAATAGAATTCCCAGAATTCGATTTTCAATGTATTCATACAGGTAAGCTGTTGGACATTTTGAAACTAATTTGACTGGGTGTTGCTTCCAGTCAAACTAATTTCAAAATGTGCAACATAATGTTTCATAACTCATCAAAGACATAGAATTCGTAAACTTGACTGAATGTTCAATGTTCACGATGGAGGTAGAATAATCATAATGGTTGTGACGTCAGCCTGCATGTGACCTAGTTGTGTAAGACGACAGTAAGTGACAAATCGGATACCACTATTAATGACATCTGGCCATATGTTATTGATGATATCATACGTTTGCTCTTCGTCTCAAATATTATCATGATAATATAAACTACCAGGACATACATCGAGGTCAAGTTACTAGCAGAGTAGTTATGCTTCTACAGAAACAGAAAAGCGTATCATTAACTCATGTTCTGAAGTGAATTTATAATGGAACACCGTCAGACCATGTGATTCGCCCGTGAATATCCACACCACCAGCCCATTAGACAAAGACATCTGAACATGTATGCAAGTCGATCAGGACACAATATAATCTCAGACTTTCTTCGACCTTAGATATTATGCTTTCAATAAGAATTTATTTTCCATTTACTAAACAAATGGGACAGCTCTGTTCGAGCGGAAACTGGCGATTGTAAAGGCGCATTGTATGAATCTAGATTCATTTCAGCGGAATATGCCAAGCCACGGGCCACAATACACAAATAAGCGTAAATATATATCCTTAGATTGGCATGCTACATTACATAAAACTTGAAGCAGCTCAGACGGCAAACGTACACACCTCATACACCTCATGCTATTAGAAAATGTAGAAACTACACATTGAGTGTATTCTATAGAGCTGTGTTCTAGAGCAAGCACACAGCTCAAATTATTTCTCTTTCCCTGACCTCGGGGCATATATATTTATACAATGGTTAGGGCATGATAAGTATGTAAATTCATGTATTACGTGTGTCTGTCTGTGATATCATCTGCCTTATACAGAGCTATGCACAATCCATGTAGAACACGGGATATAAGATCGTTATTCCGTTTATATGTCTGTGATATCATTAACTGTATACAGAGCTATATGCAATCCATGTAGAGCACACCATATAAGATCGTTATTCCGTTTGTCTGTCTGTGACGTCATCTACCTTATACAGAGCTCTATGCAATCCATGTAGAATACATGATATAAGATCGTTATTCCGTGTATATGTCTTTGACGGCATCTACCTTATACAGAGCTATATGCAATCCATGTAGAGCACAACATATAAGATCGTTATTCCGTTTCGCTGTCTGTGACGTCATCTACCTTATGCTGAGCTGTATGTAATCCATGTAGAGCACAACATATAAGATCGTTATTCCGTTTGTCTGCCTGTGATGTCATCTACCTTATACATAATCCATGTAGAGCACAACATATAAGATCGTTATTCCATTTGTCTGTCTGTGATATCATCTGCCTTATACAGAGCTATATGCAATCCATGTAGAACACAGGATATAAGCTAGGGCCGAAAATAGTGCTCATGGGTTGGGTCCCTGTGCAAAGTTTCTATAGTCTTTAATCGGGACAATTGGAACTGCAGTTAGGATTGCAAGAAAGGTAGAGTCCCGTTTCGACCAGAATGACGCCGGTGGCCTGAGGTCGGATGGTTGCCGGTGAGAAAATCCTACTACTAATGGTCGCTATTTCGACTACTAAGATAGTAGCAGTATGTAAAATAGGCAAGGCCGAAATAAGGACCAGAATGACGCCGGTGGCCTGAGGTCGGATGGTTGCCGGTGAGAAAATCCTACTACTAATGGTCGCTATTTCGACTACTAAGATAGTAGCAGTATGTAAAATAGGCAATGCCGAAATAAGGACTCATGGGTGGTGGTGGTGGTGGTGGGTGAGGGATGTGCAATCCTTCTGCAGTTCTTTCCTGACACCCTCGGAGCTCCGGGATCGCAAAAAACCTAGATTCCCGTTTCAAGCATAATGACGCTGGTGTTGGGGTCTTATAGGTGTGAAGTTATGAAACATCCACAAAGATTAAGACAAAACGAATTGTTGTTTCACATTTGAGGGCCTTGGAAATTTGAAATTTTCTCTTATGAAAATAAATAAAATAGAAACATATTATACAGCCACGTATTTGAACATTTAAAAATATGCATCTACTTAAATTGCAACTTCAAACCTGAATTAGTTATGGACAGAGACTCATAGATAACTTTCTCATTCACTTGTCTGAAGCGATTTATAATACATTCGTAAGGACATCTGTCACACCACACAGCACATTCAATCCCTCTAATTAAATTGTACGGTAAGTATATAAAACCTTTGATCCTTGAAAAAATTAAAAGACATGGAGAATGTGCCTCGTAGTATGACTGAAATTGTTGGATAGGCGCTTTATCATGGCTTGGTTCATACATTCGAGTCGTTAAGTAAGACCAGTTTATATGTGTATTGGAGCGAAGTAACACATGCATCTATCATCTAATTAGTCATCTGTATTTGTCTTCATCTTAGTTAACCACCAATAATCCAGAATCAGTTTGCTTAATGCAGCATGTTAAAGCCTCCGGTCACGAATACCAGATGTGAAGGTGACATTGATGGGTGAGGAAAGGTAAGCTATTTCATTAGAAATCTAAGAACCGGATACACTAATGGATGTGATAGGCGAGCAATTGTACAGCAAATAGGTCTACATTTATAGTGGTTCTACCATTTATTGGAGGAGTGGATACAGACAAACACGAATCAATGCTAATAAATTCTATATTAGATAGATGATGAGCAGGATTACACACGTTGAATCATTGTAGCATACATGTATGTTCTGCTGCAATTTGCAAATAATAAAAAATGTCAAGGAGTCAGACAGTTTCATTTATTTACTGGAATGAAGCATCCCCCTTTCCTGTCGCTAATTATTGGCGGAGATGTTATTAAAGAATTTCTGCTTCTATTGCTGTTCGTGTCATTATTGCTTCTCCGGACGTAATATAAAAGAATCACCAACCACTGACGCGGTGCTGCTGGCTTCTGACAATCGATGCTGGAGCACTACGCGGTACCTCAGAGAAATCTCTTCCGCCAATATGTTTGCTCGGGTAGAAAAAAAGATTGTTGCCAGTCTCTCGAGTGCACGTTGTACTGTGTATATCGTGTATTGAACATGAAATGTTTAGTAATACTTACATTTCAACATGCCAGCACACAGCGAAAGATTGCATCATTTCTATCTGAATACAGCTTTCATCTGGAAACATCGTTTATTAATTAACATGATCCAGGCATCGTTCATCTGTCATACTGATACAGGAAGCATGCGCATAGTCTGTACAGAGTTCATGAACCAAGGAACAAAACAGGTAAACGTTGCTTTATTTATTTCTAATCTCTGAGATGATCAAATGTTTAGCCGGAGAAGTGAAGATATTTTTGAAAGACTGTCACTGAATAATGTCTGTGGCTGTCACTAAAATAGACATTGATCAGACATGACTAAAGCTGTAGATTATAGTAATGTCAAACCGGATTAGTCAAATTAGGTTCAGGATGCAGTTTTGCCAAAAGCTTAAATCTAGAACGATTTGAATAATAATTTTAGATACAGTAATTATATTACTTACCCCCCAAAGCTGGAAGGAAATCCGGTCTCACCTACCTAGCCTAACCAGAGGTGAGTTCGGACGTACTAAACACGTAATCGATTCCTGATAGTGTATGACGTTGCAATGTTCAAACTAAGAAAGGAAGGTGCCTTCTTAGCATTGGCAAGATACTTTACAAATGGCTATTGCATAATATATACCTGTTAATTTCTCCTAGTGTAATACAAAATTATGAACAAGTCATCTTCTGCGTGTCCTAATGTTAAAGAGTGTGCCTATGTGTGTTCCTAAACTAATTAATTGACAAGGATTCTGTAAAAACTTTAAACATGCTCCTATGATCATGAGCGGAATATACTAAATAATATGAAAACCGGCGCTACTATCTGTAAATTGACTGCTGTCTGCAACACTGATTAACAGGAAACCGGGATCCACTAGACTACATGAAATAGCTCAGTGCTGGCTCTCTGCTAATTTAAACTGCAAACTCGATAACTTGCTCCCACGGGAAATAAGGATTTACTGGACAAAATAACAAGTCAGTTCTGGCTATCTCTAAATTTCTGCTATCTGGAGACTTGCTTCTACTGGATCAGCATAGCATTCTCAAAAATACTCTTCGGAGATACTAAAATTTATTACTAAGCTTAACGGACAATGAAATAAATGTGATCCGCCAGTTACTAATTACTTGAAAAATTAATCATAAGGGACCTATCAAAATTGACTGTATTTCCACTATTCCTGCCTCTTCGTAAAGCGAATGGGAAAGATAAAACGGAAGTGGAAATAGCAAACATAGAAGTGAATAAACTTAATGTTCAATCTGGTTATTTTAGTATAGGAAGCAATTCGGATCAAATATTTATCTGCTGCTAAGCAGTGAAAAGATGCGTCCTAGGTCTTGGCGTCTTGTGCCCCGGGTTCATGTCCTCCAGCTAACACATTTAACTCTGAATTATAAGTGCGCACGGTACAATCTACTATGGATTAACCGTTTAGGCAAGTCTAAAGATTACACGTGCTAACACCAGGCGACACAATGGAAATTATTAAGGCAAGAGCATACATATAAATAACTAGCTTAAATTAATCCAAGCGTCTATACTAAGCTAATCACTCTCGAAGAACTACGTTCTTTCCACCAAAAAAAGTTCCACGCACTTAGGCTTACAGTTATCAAAAATTTAGAAGTTAGTAATCTGAACTTTAGATTATACTGCGTTTGAGAACAGACGCCAAGAGAAAGAATTTATGAGAAGAGTGTAGTTTTATGAAAATGTCTCAGAAGGAAAAATATGCACAAAGTACAGGCTACCGGAATAATCTGATCTGCCTAAGAATAACTCCAATTTGGCATGCTCCCATATTTATTTCTGAATTCTGTCAGAGATCATGGTCAAGAAAGCATCCATCAAGGAAAATGCGAGAAATCCGTCGAAAATCGCCCAAATCGTTGCAATGCGCATTTGCAACAACCTCCAGCAGCTTCATTTAAAGAAAATCAGACACATTCCAAGCCGCCAGCATCTTGACCAGAATCTCCAAACACGCTATCAAAAATTAACATGTCGGGCTAACTGCTATTTGTTATGCAAATATGGAACATAACAAATTCCGTACTGGTGAAATATACGCGTTCGTCTACTGACTAGTTAATTGGCGACCACTCTTCCAACGAACGCATTCCCATATTAAATGTGGTCAGCTACCGGCGTTCGGCTGTCCAGTACGTACAAGGGAACTTGATCCAGGTGCGCTGTCGAACTCCACTGACGTAGATATTTCCTAAAAGTACCGGTAAACAAACTGAAAAAGAAGAATGTCACTCCACCATGTACGTTAGGAGAACCGCAACCGAATCCTGCTATTTGGTTCAAACTCGCAGTTCAATGTAAATGCAAGCTGAAACAATGAGCAAAATCCAATCCGACTAAAATGTTGGTTTTAATATGATAATGGGAGATAGACCATATTCGCGTTAATGCTTGTGTTAGCATTGGGCACAAGCGCATGAACATGAACTGGTCACAAACACCAATGTTCCTGTTAATTGTTATGTTAGCACTTGTCACCAGGAGCAATGCCGTGTTAATGGTTGTGCTGGCATTGGCCACTAGCACCAATGTCCGTGTTAATGATTGTGTTATCACTGGTCACTAACACCAATTCTCCTGTTAATGGTTACGTTAGCACTGGTCACTAAGAGCAATGTTCCTTTTAATGCTCATGTTAGCACTCGTTACTAGCACCAAGGTTCGTGTTAATGCGTGCGTTAGCACTGGTCACTAGCACCAATGTTACTCTCAATGCGTGTGTTAGCACTTGTCACTAGCACCAACGTTCGTGTTAATGCGTGTGTTAGCCATGGTCACTAGCACCAACGTTCGTGTTAATGCGTGCGTCAGCACTGGTCACTAGCACCAATGTTCGTGTTAATGCGTGCGTTAGCACTGGTCACTAGCGCCAATGTTACTCTCAATGCGTGTGTTAGCACTGGTCACTAGCACCAATGTTCGTGTTAATGCATGCGTTGGCACTGGTCGTTAGCACCAATGTTCGTGTTAATGCGTGTGTTAGCCATGGTCTCTAGCACCAATGTTACTCTTAATGCGTGTGTTAGCCATGGTCTCTAGCACCAATGTTACTGTTAATGCGTGTGTTAGCCATGGTCACTAGCACCAATGTCCGTGTTAATGCGTGTGTTAGCACTGGTCGCTAGCACCAATGTTACTGTTAATGCGTGTGTTAGCGCTGGTCACTAGCACCAATGTTAGTGCATAAGCTTGAACCGGCGACTAACATCAATGTTACTGGTAATCGATAATAACTGATTTGGCGTATCCACTTACTGGTCCTTTTACACAGGTTTGACTGCGAGGGTATAATGGAATGCCGCAATAATTCAAAAGCACCAACTTACGCTTGGGCTATGATGTTAACAGTAGGAACTGTTAGACCTCTGCTGACACATGTTGTATTTAAATTACTTACCTAAGTCTTTCATCTCAAAAGCAGACAAATACGTTAGATACCATTAAATCATTATTGTAGTGTATAAATTATTGCCTATTTTAGAATCACTTTTACATGGGATTAATTGCTGCCCTTTGACAGCAGGTAATTTGTGGTCGAATGGAAGGTGCAACCATGGAGCAACTAAAGGGGTATGCCAAGAACTTAGGTTTGAAATGGTTATCTTTCTCTATGGCATTGAAGGCTCTGTGTTTGCCACCTGTGACGCAAGGAACTGAATAAGCCATACATTTGCACCTTAGACATCTAAGTGTCCCGCTTAAGCATTCATTGAAGCTAAAATACCATTGACCTGCCAAATGCCGACTTAATGGGAATATTCTTTGACAAAGGAGATTAATAGAATTAATTCTGACAATTATACCTGGCATGGACACTTGTTTCTGTAGGCTACTACATTCCTCGTGGACATTATGATGTCATCAACCAATCAAAATTGTTCTTCTCCCAAATGATAAACCAATGGAATTGTAAGGAATGTGGTGCGTGAAACGGAAATTCAAATATATTTAGAGCTTAGTGAATCAGTTTGAATGTTGGTTTCAACCAAGTAACATCGCCTTACAATTCTATTTTAAGACTATTTCCTTCATCATTCCCAGCTTGCCAAGCAAGTTGCCAAAAATTGCCATTGAGATTAATCACCCCATCACAAATACAAAATTAGCTCTAGCATCAATATTCGTGTTAATGCGTGTGTTAGCGCTGGCCACTAGCATCACTCTTTCGGTTAATGCGTGTGTTAGCCTACGTCTCTAGCACCAATGTCCGTGTTAATGCGTGTATCACACTTGGAGAGCCGTTCTCAAGATGAAATCTGTGGTTTTCTGCAGTTCTTCCACAGGCCCATACAGCTTCTCAAGAAAAGAGGTTGACAAAGGCCAGATCTCTTCTCTCAGCAGCTGAAACGTACTGCAACATTGAAGTATGTGCTCTGTGGTCTGTTCTGCTTCTCCACAAGGACAAGCGGGCGATGTCGTAAGGTGGAACCGCCTGTACATGCGCCCGTTTGTGCGACTGACGTGGTAAATGAATGTCACGTGCCAGGTCCGTAACTAGTGTCCATTGCCATTCCTCTTGCTCAAATAAGCCGGTTGAACATGCTATGTTAGAAAAGCATTGATTTTTGTTATTTTGACGAAACTTGAAAAGTACAATGAAGAAAGACTAGTATGTACGAGATACATGCATTATTACAGGCTCGGTTTAGTGAGGATACACTGAGACTGAGATTGGTTCTTGTTTCTGCGTATTTCTAACTAGGCAAAACCCATTTATTGATAAGCTTTGCCCACGCTTTGCTTGTGTTGTGATCGATTTATATATTTTCGAAAGCTGAATTCCCAGAATGCACGTTTCCAGGTGCTCATACAGGTAAGATGTTGAACATTTTGAAACTAATTTGACTGGGTGTTTTTATGACGTCAGCCCATTTCTAGATAAGCTCCGCCCACGCTTTGCGCGTGTTATGATCGATTTATATATTTTTGAAAATAGAATTCCCAGAATTCGATTTTCAATGTATTCATACAGGTAAGCTGTTGGACATTTTGAAACTAATTTGACTGGGTGTTGCTTCCAGTCAAACTAATTTCAAAATGTGCAACATAATGTTTCATAACTCATCAAAGACATAGAATTCGTAAACTTGACTGAATGTTCAATGTTCACAATGGAGGTAGAATAATCATAATGGTTGTGACGTGAGCCTGCATGTGACCTAGTTGTGTAAGACGACAGTAAGTGACAAATCGGATACCACTATTAATGACATCTGGCCATATGTTATTGATGATATCATACGTTTACTCTTCGTCTCAAATATTATCATGATAATATAAACTACCAGGACATACATCGAGGTCAAGTTACTGGCAGCGTAGTTATGCTTCCACAGAAACAGAAAAGCGTATCATTAACTCATGTTCTGAAGTGAATTTATAATGGAACACTGTCAGACCATGTGATTCGCCCATGAATATCCACACCACCAGCCCATTAGACAAAGACATCTGAACAACACATGACCGACTGAGTTTCTGGAACATGTATGCAAGCCGATCAGGACACAATATTTTCTCAGACTTTCTTCGACCTTAGATATTATGCTTTCAATAAGAATTTATTTTCCATTTTACTAAACAAATGGGACAGCTCCGTTCGAGCGGAAACTGGCGATTGCAAAGGCGCATTGTATGAATCTAGATTCATTTCAGCGGAATATGCCACGCCACGGGCCACACGACACAAATAAGCGTAAATATATATCCTTAGATTGGCATGCTATAATACATAAAACTTGAAGCAGCACAGACGGCAAACGTACACACCTCATACACCTCATGCTATTAGAAAATGATGAAACTACACGTTGTGTGTATTCTATAGAGCTGTGTTCTAGAGCAAGCACACAGCTCAAATTATTTCTCTTTCCCTGACCTCGGGGCATATATATTTATACAAGGGTTAGGGCATGATAAGTATGTAAATCCATGTAGAACACAGGATATAAGATCATTATTACGTGTGTCTGTCTGTGATATCATCTGCCTTATACAGAGCTATGCACAATCCATGTAGAACACGTGATATAAGATCGTTATTCCGTTTATATGTCTGTGATATCATTAACTGTATACAGAGCTATATGCAATCCATGTAGAACACACCATATAAGATCGTTATTCCGTTTGTCTGTCTGTGACGTCATCTACCTTTTACAGAGCTCTATGCAATCCATGTAGAATACAGGATATAAGATCGTTATTGGGTGTATCTGTCTGTGACGGCATCTACCTTATACAGAGCTATATGCAATCCATGTAGAGCACATCATATAAGATCGTTATTCGTTTGGCTGTCTGTGACGTCATCTACCTTATGTTGAGCTGTATGTAATCCATGTAGAACACAGGATATAAGATCATTATTCCGTTTGTCTGTCTGTGACAGCATCTACCCTAGTCAGAGCTATATGCAATCCATGTAGAGCACAACATATAAGATCGTTATTCCGTTTGTCTGCCTGTGATGTCATCTACCATATACATAATCCATGTAGAGCACAACATATAAGATCGTTATTCCATTTGTCTGTCTGTGATATCATCTGCCTTATACAGAGCTATATGCAATCCATGGAGAACACAGGATATAAGCTAGGGCCGAAAATAGGGCTCATGGGTTGGGTCCCTGTGCAAAGTTTCTATTGTCTTTAACCGGGATCATTGGAACTGCAGTTAGGATTGCAAGAAAGGTAGAGTCCCGTTTCGACCAGAATGATGCCGGTGGCCTGATGTCGGATGGTTGCCGGTGAGAAAATCCTACTACTAATGGTCGCTATTTCGACTACTAAGATAGTAGCAGTATGTAAAATAGGCAAGGCCGAAATAAGGACCAGAATGACGCCGGTGGGCTGAGGTCGGATGGTTGCCGGTGAGAAAATCCTACTACTAATGGTCGCTATTTCGACTACTAAGATAGTAGCAGTATGTAAAATAGGAAATGCCGAAATAAGGACTCATGGGTGGTGGTGGTGGTGGGTGACGATGTGCAATCCTTCTGCAGTTCTTTCCTGACACCCTCGGAGCTCCTGGATCGCAAAAATGCTAGATTCCCGTTTCAAGCATAATGACGCTGGTGTTGGGGTCTTATAGGTGTGAAGTTATGAAACATCCACAAAGATTAAGACAAAACGAATTGTTGTTTCACATTTGAGGGCCTTGGAAATTTGAGATTTTCTCTTATGAAAATAAATAAAATAGAAACATATTATACAGCCATGTATTTGAACATTTAAAAATATGCATCTACTTAAATTGCAACTTCAAACCCGAATTAGTTATGGACAGAGACTCATAGATAACTTTCTCATTCACTTGTCTGAAGCGATTTATAATACATTCGTAAGGACATCTGTCACACCACACAGCACATTCAATCCCTCCAATTAAATTTTATGGTAAGTATATAAAACCTTTGATCCTTGAAAAAATTAAAGACATGAAGAATGTGCCTCGTAGTATGACTGAAATTGTTGGATAGGCGCTTTATCATGGCTTGGTTCATACATTCGAGTCGTTAAGTAAGACCAGTTTATATGTGTATTGGAGCGAAGTAACACATGCATCTATCATCTAATTAATCATCTGTATTTGTCTTCATCTTAGTTAACCACCAATAATCCAGAATCAGTTTGCTTAATGCAGCATGTTAAAGCCTCCCGTCACGAATACCAGATATGAAGGTGACATTGATGGGTGAGGAAAGGTAAGCTATTTCATTAGAAATCTAAGAACCAGATACACTAATGGATGTGATAGGCGAGCAATTGTACAGCAAATAGGTCTACATTTATAGTGGTTCTACCATTTATTGGAGGAGTGGATACAGACAAACACGAATCAATGCTAATAAATTCTATATTAGATAGATGATGAGCAGGATTACACACGTTGAATCATTGTAGCATACATGTATGTTCTGCTGCAATTTGCAAATAATAAAAGATGTCAAGGAGGCAGACAGTTTCATTTATTTACTGGAATGAAGCATCCCCCCTTTCCTGTCGCTAATTATTGGCGGAGATGTTATTAAAGAATTTCTGCTTCTATTGCTGTTCGTGTCATTATTGCTTCTCCGGACGTAATATAAAAGAATCACCAACTACTGACGCGGTGCTGCTGGCTTCTGACAATCGATGCTGGAGCACTACGCGGTACCTCAGAGAAATCTCTTCCTCCTATATGTATGCTCGGGTAGAAAAAAAGATTGTTGCCAGTCTCTCGAGTGCACGTTGTACTGTGTATATCGTGTATTGAACATGAAATGTTTAGTAATACTTACATCTCAACATGCCAGCACACATCGAATGATTGCATCATTTCTATCTGAATACAGCTTTCATCTGGAAACATCGTTTATTAATTAACATGATCCAGGAATCGTTCATCTGTCACACTGATACAGGAAGCATGCGCATAGTCTGTACAGAGTTCATGAACCGAGGATCAAAACAGGTAAATGTTGCTTTATTTATTTCTAATCTCTGTGATGATCAAATGTTTAGCCTGAGAAGTGAAGATATTTTTGAAAGACTGTCACTGAATAATGTCTGTGGCTGTCACTAAAATAGACATTGATCAGACATGACTAAAGCTGTAGATTATAGTTATGTCAAACCGGATTAGTCAAATTAGGTTCAGGATGCAGTTTTGCCAAAAGCTTAAATCTAGAACGATTTGAATAATAATTTTAGATACAGTAATTATATTACTTACCTCCCAAAGCTGGAACGAAATCTGGTCTCACCTACCTAGCCTAACCAGAGGTGAGTTCGGATGTACTAAACACGTAATCGATTCCTGATAGAGTATGACGTTGCAATGTTCAAACTAAGAAAGGAAGGTGCCTTCTTAGCATTGGCAAGATACTTTACAAATGGCTATTGCATAATATATACCTGTTAATTTCTCCTAGTGTAATGCAAAATTATGAACAAGTCATCTTCTGCGTGTCCTAATGTTAAAGAGTGTGCCTATGTGTGTTCCTAAACTAATTAATTGACAATGATTCTGTAAAAACTTTAAACATGCTCCTATGATTATGAGCGGAATATACTAAATAATATGAAAACCGGCGCTACTATCTGTAAATTGACTGCTGTCTGCAACACTGATCAACAGGAAACCGGGATCCACTAGACTACAAGAAATAGCTCAGTGCTGGCTCTCTGCTAATTTAAACTGCAAACTCGATAACTTGCTCCTACGGGAAATAAGGATTTACTGGACAAAATAACAAGTCAGTTCTGGCTATCTCTAAATTTCTGCTATCTGGAGACTTGCTTCTACTGGATCAGCATAGCATTCTCAAAAATACTCTTCGGAGATACTAAAATGTATTACTAAGCTTAACGGACAATGCAATAAATGTGATCCGCCAGTTACTAATTACTTGAAAAATTAATCATAAGGGCCCTATCAAAATTGACTGTATTTCCACTATTCCTGCCTCTTCGTAAAGCGAATGGGAAAGATAAAACGGAAGTGGAAATAGCAAACACGGAAGTGAATAAACTTAATGTTCAATCTGGTTATTTTAGTATAGGAGGCAATTCGGATCAAATATTTATCTGCTGCGAAGCAGTGAAAAGATGCGTCCTAGGTATTGGCGTCTTGTGCCCCGGGTTCATGTCCTCCAGCTAACACATTTAACTCTGAATTATAAGTGCGCACGGTACAATCTACTATGGATTAACCGGTTAGGCAAGTCTAAAGATTACACGTGCTAACACCAGGCGACACAATGGAAATTATTAAGGCAAGAGCATACATATAAATAACTAGCTTAAATTAATCCAAGCGTCTATACTAAGCTAATCACTCTCGAAGAACTACGTTCTTTTCACCAAAAAAAGTTCCACGCACTTAGGCTTACAGTTATCAAAAATTTAGAAGTTAGTAATCTGAACTTTAGATGATACTGCGTTTGAGAACAGACGCCAAGAGAAAGAATTTATGAGAAGACTGTAGTTTTATGAAAATGTCTCAGAAGGAAAAATATGCACAAATTACAGGCTACCGCAATAATCTGTTCTGCCTAAGAATAACTCCAATTTGGCATGCTCCCATATTTATTTCTGAATTCTGTCAGAGATCATGGTCAAGAAAGCATCCATCAAGGAAAATGCGAGAAATCCGTCGAAAATCGCCCAAATCGTTGCAATGCGCATTTGCAACAACCTCCAGCAGCCTCATTTAAAGAAAATCAGACACATTCCAAGCCGCCAGCATCTTGACCAGAATCTCCAAACACGCTATCAAAAATTAACATGTCGGGCTAACTGCTATTTGTTATGCAAATATGGAACTTAACAAATTCCGTACTGGTGAAATATACGCGTTCGTCTCCTGACTAGTTAATTGGCGACCACTCTTCCAACGAACGCATTCCCATATTAAATGTGGTCAGCTACCGGCGTTCGGCTGTCCAGTACTTACAAGGGAACTTGATCCAGGTGCGCTGTCGAACTCCACTGACGTAGATATTTCCTAAAAGTACCGGTAAACAAACTGAAAAAGAAGAATGTCACTCCACCATGTACGTTAGGAGAACCGCAACCGAATCCTGCTATTTGGTTCAAACTCGCAGTTCAATGTAAATGCAAGCTGAAACAATGAGCAAAATCCAATCCGACTCAATGTTGGTTTTAATATGATAATGGGAGACCATATTCGCGTTAATGCTTGTGTTAGCAAACACCAATGTTCCTGTTAATTGTTATGTTAGCACTTGTCACCAGGAGCAATGCCGTGTTAATGGTTGTGCTAGCATTGGCCACTAGCACCAATGTCCGTGTTCATGATTGTGTTATCACTGGTCACTAACACCAATTCTCCTGTTAATGGTTACGTTAGCACTGGTCAATAGGAGCAATGTTCCTTTTAATGCTTATGTTAGCACTCGTTACTAGCACCAAGGTTCGTGTTAATGCGTGCGTTAGCACTGGTCACTAGCACCAATGTTACTCTCAATGCGTGTGTTAGCCCTAGTCACTAGCACCAAGGTTCGTGTTAATGCGTGCGTTAGCACTGGTCACTAGCACCAATGTTCGTGTTAATGCGTGCGTTAGCACTGGTCACTAGCACCAATGTTACTCTCAATGCGTGTGTTAGCACTGGTCACTAGCACCAAAGTTCGTGTTAATGCGTGTGTTAGCCATGGTCACTAGCACCAACGTTCGTGTTAATGCGTACGTTAGCACTGGTCACTAGCACCAATGTTCGTGTTAATGCGTGCGTTAGCACTGGTCGCTAGCACCAATGTTGGTGTTAATGCGTGTGTTAGCCATGGTCTCTAGCACCAATGTTACTGTTAATGCGTGTGTTAGCCATGGTCTCTAGCACCAATGTTACTGTTAATGCGTGTGTTAGCCATGGTCACTAGCACCAATGTCCGTGTTAATGGGTGTGTTAGCACTGGTCTCTAGCACCAATGTTACTGTTAATGCGTGAGTTAGCGCTGGTCACTAGCACCAATGTTACTGTTAATGCGTGTGTTAGCGCTGGTCACTAGCACCAATGTTACTGTTAATGCGTGTGTTAGCCATGGTCACTAGCACCATTGTTCGTGTTAACGTGTGTGTTAGCACTGGTCACTAGCGCCATTGTTCGTGTTAATGCGTATGTTAGCACTGGTCGCTAGCACCAATGTTACTCCTAATGCGTGTGTTAGCGCTGGTCACTAGCACCAATGTTAGTGCATAAGCTTGAACCGGCGACTAACATCAATGTTACTGGTAATCGATAATAACTGATTTGGCGTATCCACTTACTGGTCCTTTTACACAGGTTTGACTGCGAGGGTATAATGGAATGCCGGAATAATTCAAAAGCACCAACTTGCGCTTGCGCTATGATGTTAACAGTAGGAACTGTTAGACCTCTGCTGACACATGTTGTATTTAAATTACTTACCTAAGTCTTTCATCTCAAAAGCAGACAAATACGTTAGATACCATTAAATCATTATTGTGGTGTATAAATTATTGCCTATTTTAGAATCATTTTTACTTGGGATTAATTGCTGCCCTTTGACAGCAGGTAATTTGTGGTCGAATGGAAGGTGCGACCATGGAGCAACTAAAGGAGTATGCCAAGAACTTAGGTTTGAAATGGTTATCTTTCTCTATGGCATTGAAGGCTCTGTGTTTGCCACCTGTGACGCAAGGAACTGAATAAGCCATACATTTGCACCTTAGACATCTAAGTGTCCCACTTAAGCATTCATTGAAGCTAAAATACCATTGACCTGCCAAATGCCGACTTAATGGGAATATTCTTTGACATAGGAGATTAATAGCATTAATTCTGAAAATTATACCTGGCATGGACACTTGTTTCTGTAGGCTACTACATTCCTCGTGGACATTATGATGTCATCAACCAATCAAAATGGTTCTTCTCCCAAACGATAAACCAATGGAATTGTTGCCAAAAATTGCCATTGATATTAATCACCCCATCACAAATACTAAATTAGCACTAGCATCAATATTCGTGTTAATGCGTGTGTTAGCGCTGGTCACTAGCATCACTCTTTCGGTTAATGCGTGTGTTAGCCTACGTCTCTAGCACCAATGTCCGTGTTAATGCGTGTGCTAGCCCTGGTCTCTAGCACCAATGTTCGGGTTAATGCATGTGTTAGCACTGGTCACTAGCACCAATGTTCGGGTTAATGCGTGTGTTAGCCATGGTCTCTAGCACCAATGTCCGTGTTAATGCATGTGCTAGCACTGGTCTCTAGCACCAATGTCCGTGTTAATGCATGTGTTAGCACTGGTCTCTAGCACCAATGTTCGGGTTAATGCATGTGTTAGCACTGGTCACTAGCACCAATGTTCGGGTTAATGCGTGTGTTAGCCATGGTCACTAGCACCAATGTCCGGATTAATGCGTGTGTTAGCCATGGTCACTAGCACCAATGTCCGGGTTAATGCATGTGTTAACACTGGTCACTAGCACCAATGTTCGTGTTAATGCGTGTGTTAGCACTGGTCACTAGCACCAATGTTCGTGTTAATGCGTGTGTTAGCACTGGTCACTAGCACCAATGTCCGTGTTAATGCGTGTGTTAACACTGGTCACTAGCACCAATGTTCGTGTTAATGCGTGTGTTAACTCTGGTCACTAGCACCAATGTTCGTGTTAATGCGTGTGTTAGGACTGGTCACTAGCACCAATGTTCGGGTTAATGCGTGTGTTATCACTGGTCACTAGCTTCAAGCTTTGGGTTAATGCATGTATTAGCCCTGGCCTCTAGCACCAATGTTCGGGTTAATGCGTGTGTTAGCCATGGTCACTAGCACCAATGTCCGTGTTAATACATGTGTTAACACTGGTCACTAGCATCACTCTTTCGGTTAATGCGTGTGTTAGCCCTAGTCTCTAGCACCAATGTCCGTGTTAATGCGTCTGTTAGCCATGGTCTCTAGCACCAATGTCCGTGTTAATGCGTTTGTTAGCCATGATCTCTAGCACCAATGTTCAGGTTAATGCGTGTGTTAACACTGATCACTAGCACCAATGTCCGTGTTAATGCATGTGTTAACACTGGTCACTAGCACCAATGTTCGGGTTAATGCGTCTGTTAGCACTGGCCACTAGCACCAATGTCCATGCAAAAGCTTGAACCAGTGACTAACATCAATCGTCCTGATAATACGTATCTTACACTGGCACCAATGTTTGTAGTAATAATTTTGTTAGCACCGGCCACTGACACCCCTGTCCTTGTTAACGCATATGCTGCCACTGGTCACCAGCACCAATGATCGTATTAATGAATTTGTTAGCACTGGTCACGTATACCAATTGCCATCTTAGTGCCTGTGGAGCACAGTTTACAAACACAGTTGTCTGATTTACGGCCGTTTCTGTGAGTGATAGCGGTGTTGATGTTAATGTCTGATGATCACTGGTGAGTTTTCGTGCATTGTTCTGTTGATCACCCAGTCTTCTAAATGTATCCTTGTGAAGTAGTAGCACATAACAAACGGACAAGATTGGATGGCTGAAGCTTGAATGCAAGATAGCGGCCGTTTTTCACGCGGGCCTCGAATCCACCTACCGAAAATCATTCTTTACACCTAAATGAAATGAGGTGGTCAATTGAACTGTGTCGATTTATATGTTTTAAAAGCACGACTTTGTGTGCAAGTGAGGCATTTAATTTGTCGCATGTGATCAGTAGAATTTGATTTGGCAAGTTTAAGTTTAACAGATATAAGGACACACACGCGCACACGTACGCACGCACGCACGCACGCGCTCACGCGCGCACGCACGCGCGCGCACGCACGTATGCACTTATGCACGCACGCACGTATGCACGCAAGCAGGTACCCACGCACGTACGCAAGCAAGCACGTACGCACACACATTCCACTTTTCCAATAAGGTATTGGTTCGCCATTATCAGAGTAATTAATAACAGCCTTAATGTAATTGACAATGAAAGTCTATCAATGGCCGTCGATACAGGTGCTATAAATAATCTTCCTCTAATGATTTCATATTTCTGTCTTATTTTCAGTAGCATCAGTTCATAATCTGTCCTGCAATGCAGCAGACATGGGAATCTCGATCCAGAATCGTACAGACGAGTTTTCCTCAGTTTTCCTGAGTCAGTGCCAATGTGTTTTGATAACCAATCTACCTTATAAATAACGCTATTAGACACATAATCAGTACGTGCGATACAATTGGGAATATGTAGTTTACCAGACAGAACGCTTATTAACGACGGGTTATTTAGTGTATCTTAGGATGATTATGTCAGCAGATCCTTCTGAAATATGGGACCATATCACCGCGCAGCTTCGCTTCCTCCTCTCCTGTTTCTTGCAAGGAATGGTGGCATGTCGATGTTTCTGGAGCTTGTCTTTAAATATACCAATGCCTTGGGCGATAGGACGTGTTCAGGTATTGCATTCCATGTATTCAGGACTCACTTTTTAATTCTATGTTGTCTGAGATTTCTTATGGCGTGTGATTTAGAATGTTAAGGAAAACGACGACATAATGTCAAGTATATTGGACTCGCTTCCGTATACTAACAATAATTAATGTTCAGTAATATGGTTTGCAAAGAAACAGTACCCTAACAAATCGCCAGGTAAATGGTAGATAGTTGCCGGATACCGCATAAGGAATACTCCTCCACCTAGTCTAGTAGTCATTTCAACGATTCTAAACAGCCAAAGCTTTGTAAATACTGCCCGTAAGATTGTGTTAGTTGTTTGTATCTGAACACATGGATGAATGCAAAGTCGATACGCACCACCTTACTATCCTGTTCTTGCTCATGAACTCGGAATTGACATATAAGTATCTGTTAAGTTTTCAGTATAGGAGAACGTGTGTTTTCGAGATGTTGCACAGATCATGTATCACCACCATGTTATCCTGTGTCTTGGCTATGTTATACCATCAAACTTTCCTTAAGCTCGTAGCATATTGTGTCTGTAGCCACACGCTAGTGATACATTATATCTCAGTATCAGCTTTTGTTCTAGATTTCCTTCAAGTAGGTTCATAATATTGTTATTCTACGATCAAAAGAGAATGTTCATCGACGTAGATGATTTGATGGAACCGACTCGTGCAAAACGTATGCTATTACGGTTACCAAACACGTGGGGGTAATCTATGGAGTCAAGTTTTGCGATACGTGTGCTATTCTCATTGACAACGATGTAGCAAGAATCTGCGTATCGTGATGTTCCGAAAACAAATACAGATACATAAAAACAATGTTTCTGTCAAACATAAAGTGTGTCGTTGTTAGTGCATTAGCAAACTTAATCTTGGATTTGAGAATCATGATGACTGACATGTATATGCTGTTCACTCAGATAGACGCTGTATCCACTAAGCTGGACAAACAGTTTGGCTCAAGATGGAGGATAGATGAAAATGAAAATTTGTCTCCTGGGTCATACTTTGTGAATGATCGGAATACATGTAGTGAAAGTCAATGTCGCAAGTCGGTAAGACCTACACCAGGCAATATGCTTGTAAATCTGTCGTGCCTGACCACTGCAGACGAGTTTAGAGTGCATGAATGCAAACATGCTAGTAAATTTCCAGAACGCCTAGATGATCGATTATTAAGCTCTCCATAGAGGAAACAATATCTACTCTAACCTACATAACGAAATATATCGTGATAAAGGTGACATCTGTGTAACTGACACTACGCCGTCATCTCCAGAGCACGCGCATTCTGCCGATGAGTATGCGAATTATATTAGCGATGAAATTGAAAGGAGTCTAGCTTCAGATACAATCACAAAATCAGATACTGTTATCGAATCACCAACTCCTAATGAGCATGAAATTACTTTAAAGGGGGGGTATGTCTGTCTCCTTGTACAAACTCTAATTAAATTTATGTGAATACGGCGAATCGCATGACAATGTGATGAGGGAAGGGGTGTGTCAAATACATGTGATAGAACACAAGTATTCTGGCATATATGAGACGGCCTTTGAACCAGAATTCCGATCTGTTAAATTATTTTGATAGCACTGTCAGTGGCAGTTATAGTGAACATTCATATGCTTTGTATGACCTATGTAATTGTATCACCCGGGCACCGAGCCAAATAGCACATATATTCAGAACTGGCTATCTAATACTCCCTTTGAAGGCCGGAATGACGCTCTTATTGACACTTTTCAGGATTTAAAACCAAATCAGGATCTGCAGATTCCAACAAATATCGATTCTGCTTTATATGAAATATCTACCATTGTCCACGAGACTGGCGAGAGTCAGCTTATTGAGTACCAAGTTGGACTGCCATATTGAACATAAATTGGAAAGCAGGCCCCACATCTAACCTGTTTCATAAAGATTTTCTTTGCCATTAAGAAAATCTGTTGACTTTGTTTGAACTTCCAGGGTATTTGTGATATTTACTATATAAATGTATATGTGCTTCACTATCTAGATGGGTGATTGTCACGCGATGTGTGACTTGTGGGTAATAGTCCTAGAGATCTAGACGCGCCATTGGCACGTACGGCGTACCCTCATTGTAATAGGTTTTAAAATGGCAAATATTCCAGTAATGTTTCGACGACAAGTCTCTATTATTCTCTCATTCATGAGGTAATAGAGAGATTAATTTCTAGATATGCCCCGCCCATTTCTAGCTAAGCACCACCCAAATTGTGTGTGTGTTGGAATCGATTTATATACTTTGAATGCTGAATTTCTGGATTCCCAATTTCAACGTAACTATACACGTAAGCTGTTGAATAGTTTAAAGCTAATCTATGTCATCAACCGTGCACAGTCAAATCGTTTCAAAATATTCAACCTAATGTTTATTACATAGTAAATCCATCAAAGACATACAATTCCTACACTTGACCGACCTTTCCATGTTCACGACTGAGCTAGATACGTCATTACTTATAAATTGTGATTGAAACGGCATCCGACCTGTGACGACAATGATTATGATGTCATATAATTTAGTGACAGATCATATCGCTCCATTATGCATAGGGTTAAAAGGATACGGAGAGCAGAACCTCTGAAGGCTGTACTATACATGTCACAAGTTCATCAAGTTCATTATAGAACTTTTCTGAACCATCAGGTCTAATCACTGGATATAATCTCGCTATTAAAGGAAGCTCTTGCAATTTGTCTATGGAAATTAAATCATTACTTAAAGGAAAAAATTGATATTTTCACTGAGCGTTATATTGTTGAAAAATGTGCATATGGAGTATTAATGTTATAAGGCAATGGCTTGTCATTGTTAGTCCTTTCAATAATTCTCTGTTATAGGAATACAAACATACGGTTCTATTTACAGTAGAAGCAGAGCGGCAATACATTAATAGAAACATATATTGACACCACGCTATGTCAGATCCACATTTGTCTAGCACGTCCATGTATCTGTTGTTATGTGCAATAAAATTGTATATTTTTCTGTATATTTATTAAAGATATACCGATGTATATAAGAATGAATGAATTTACACCTTGACAATGCGTAGATATAATAATTGTCCTTACTACATTAGTGTGCTATGAATGTAGTCCTGCCTAATCCACACGTGTGTTCATACAATAGCATATGCATTTACGCATACATATGCACGTGTGTCGTGCAGGTCGACCGGTCAGGTATGAACCGTCCCAATACATCATGGTACGGTATGGCCAGACCGGTTACCTTCCAAGCACGCCCCCCCCCCCCACCTAGGTAGGACAGTACGCGTGTACAAAACCATATGCGAGAGGTTCGTAAAACGACTAAGTTCGCAAGATCGCCCAGCGCACATGCGCGGGCATCAGAGAATGCTTGCCAATGCGCATTAGCTTTGGAGAGAAATAGCATCTTATTTTGTACCGAGTTGGTACATGTAATTACTTTAAATTACACCTTCCTCGGCGTTCTTGTGGTCGATCATGACCGGAATGAACTACTATTTTAAAATCGATCCAGAAATGGCTGGGTTATAGCTAATTGAACCAGCAAATTCCTTTCAAAATATTGAACCACATAGGTTTAGCGCATGCATACTCTCAGTGCATGGGTACGATAGGGTGTCACGTGACCCTCTTTCCTGCCTCTGAAGCAGGCTCGCTGATTGGCTGTGGCGCTCCAGATACCTAACATCTGCTGTGGTGCCAATTGGTGTTGAGTACTCGTCGTCTCTAAGATACTAGCTACCACATCCGCGGCCGCAAGTTTTTTTAAGCTCCTGGAAAGATATCACCTGGGGGTAAGTGACTCTGTAGGAGTCATTTTGTGTTAGTCTCTATTCTGGGAGTAGCGGATATGTAACACAGCACACCAGCTAGATTGTATAAATTGGCCACATACCTTATATAGGAGTAATTTTCTCTGTCTACGCTCCTCCAGCCTCCAGGCGTATTAATTGTTTGGACCTCCTCCATCACGTTGTTTAGAGCTGACTTTGGAACTACTGTGGTTTCAGACGGGTTAGAAACATAGTAACGATGACCGCATACACCTCCCATGTATCTTCGGATACTAGTTAGTTAGAAAACTCCGCCAAAGTAGGAAGTACTGCGAAAATATAATTACTGGCCTGCAGTCTATCTCTGGGCGAAATTACTTAACACTAACGACAGGTAAAATGTTAGTTCCCCGGGTACGGATCTCACATGATCCGCCCCGACACACGGGTGATGAACAGGGCTCAGCTCTCCATCTAACTCTAAAAGTGACTGGGTGCAGTCTTAGAACTCACCACACCCTCACTGGAAGTTCGCTATAGTTGGTTAGCTGCATCTTTATCCCCAGCATAAACGTATATGTACATTTCAATGCTTATGTAATGTGACTTGTCCTTGGGCTGTTATATGTGATCATGATGCGATGGTGACGTGATCGTTATATGATTCCGGAGCTTTCACCTCATGGTATTTCTGCATGCTGTCTAGCTGAGGGGGATGCTCCATAGGGTGACCATACGGTCACGACTTATATGTTAAAGATAGTTAGCTTACATTGCCAATTGTGGCTTAACTTTGATCTGGACCCAAAAACTAAATTTTAGGATAGGATCTAGCAGAAAGACCACATAACTCAAGCGGCAACTACCAATAGAGTATCTTTGAACTTACATAAGATGACGGTGTTAATTCTGCTGAAATCATCCACCTCATCGTCACGTAATGTAGTGTGCATCAAATTAAAATTATAATTTCACTAGATTGACTCTTTTACATAATTTGGTTTGAACAAGAGAGTGGCCCTTTTTTCCATCTCTCTTGTCCCTCTTCAGTGTTGTAAGCATTTTCCTGTGACGGAGGCCCATGCGAAGCACTTTCCTCTCACAACAAATAATGTTTGTGTTAGGGGTTAATATAGTTTATATTACACTTGCTAAGTAGCCATGCTAGGACTCTCCTTTGCGGGGATAGCTCAGACATCTTACTCTGTGAGGTACCTCTGGCGAGGACCATGATGACGAGTCATCTACTTGACCCTATGTGCTAGACCTCTCCCCGTGTAGCAGCAAATGAGTACCATTGTTTGACTACTACAATCTTTAATTATTTCATGTATTTAATTATGTCCCCGCCCTAAATGGAGCTGTCGGACAGTCACACCGCTGACACCAACAGCGAGGATGAGACTGTGAGGTTCAACTTCCGCAGCAATGGTCACATGGCCCCACTGGAACGTGAACGTTCCACCGGATCTAGAAGTCGGTCTTTGTATAATCAGCAGCCTCGTCCCAACGTACCACACTCTGGCAGTTCCGCGGAATGAGAGTATCCGGTGGACCAGCGTGCACACCCAGAGGCTACAGGTGCATACGCATGCATGCACACACGAACGGACGGCCATGCAAACGCACAATTATTTTATTGTAAGCACTCACGCAAACATTTACCATCGTTATATATTTAAGTTATCTTTTCAGGAACAAAAACGAGGCCTAAGACAATATCTACATCAGCTCATTACCTTATTACCTGCCAGCATCAGTGGATGTGAAGCAAACATGGAATCTGTCATACACACCAATAAATCACACAATTGCTATCATGTTAAGTATATCTGAATAATCTAGACAACGTGACAGCTCTTGGGATCTCAAGTGGACACAGTATCTGGAGAAACAAGAGCATACATCCCGCATTTTTATCAAATCTTCCAACGAAACCAACAAGTGAATAATGCTATATCTTTTGGAGGTGACCATGGATCTATGCTGGCGTGAATTTCCGGTCGCTGACTTATTAGAGGTGCTAATCACACAGCTTGTCGCTGATATTAATTTCCAGACAAAGCCATTACCTAGCTCCATGATGTTTCATTATTTACAGTTAGACTACATTAAATCGCATTTGCGCACACGGTTGAGGTGGAATTAGCTAGAACCTCTAGGAAATTGCATTGTCTCACTATGCGGTGTGTTATAGTTAGTTCCACGTTAACATGGGTAGCCATGATTTCCCCGGAGAGAGTGGCTAACTGTACTTTATAAACGATATGCAATAATCAGAAATCTCATCTTTATCCCATTAGCACAGTATTATATGGGATTCTGAATGATAGTTTTGTTTCAAGTAACTGCTATTTTCTGAGAGTTATCGATCCATTCCCGATATTAGTGTTTACCCATGGCCAGACAGCATAATCTCCAATGACACATTATACACCAAGACAAATACGGTCCTACTCTCAGTGAGGGTGCCCCGCAAAGTGGTCATTATTTTGTCATGTTCTGCGAATACCAGTAGACACAATTGTGCAGAAACCCCATGGGATTTGTTGTAATAGGAGCCAACATCTACAAAGCCAGCAGAGGCTGCCACTGCACAAACATACAAAACCTGCTACGTACTGATCTGAATGGGCAGGTTTGCGGCTGGGGGGTGTTCCAAACTAATGCGGCCATATAGCACACTACATGATCATCATTATTAGTATGGTTACGCAATGTACTGATTTGGAACGGCATTCACCACTCTTAGCCGCGTCAAAAAACCCCAATAAAGATTATGCCTGCTTCTTCCAGCAAGCAATGCAATCTGTCTGTAAAGGTGAGGAGTAGCTGTATGCGTTTTTAATGAGAATATCATATATTTACAGAGTGAATCATCCACATGTCATCTGTAAAGAACTAGAGCAAGGGATGATGGCATAATACATTTCATTGAGACATATGCAGTGCATTCTTATCAGTGATTCAAAGATCAATCAACTACTGATGGGCATGGCAATTACCGAATGTTGGTATTAGTATTAGCGTTAGAATTAAGGTTGATAGACATATGCCATTGCATAGCTCTAACACTTAATTACTTGGTGCAAGCAGCAATATTTGTGTTAGTAATCGGGGTAACACTAACACCAACCTGAGCAACAGCTTGAGAGATTTGGTGTGTTAGTTAAACACTTGTGATGCTCCAGATATCGCGTTATATCATGCCAATCTGTTGATCCATAGGTACGTTTGTGTCGTGGACCATGGCTTGGAATAGTGGTGACTAGATTAATTGAAATATGTCCATGCAACCGCTAGGTTCCACTCGAATAGAACTCTCCTATTTCTTTGTCCAAATCGGAAAATTACTTTTTTGAGAGAGAGAGAGAGAGAGAGAGAGAGAGGGGGAGAGAAAGAGAGAGAGAGAGAGAGAGAGAGAGAGAGAGAGAGAGAGAGAGCGAGAGAGAGCGAGCGAGAGAGAGAGAGAGAGAGAGTGTGAAATCTATTGTCGAAGAAAGTCTGAGATAAATCTTGCTCAGATGCCAATTGAATAATAATACACCTATCGGGTTACCAGCTCTAAGGCAACCCTATCTAGTAGAATACATTCATCGTATGTAGTCTCATCATTTGCTTAAACTTATCGCAAAGTAGACGTGTGAGCTTAGCACAGGCGGTGCTTAGTAATGTAGTATAGCATGCTAATCTGTGGATATATTGTTACACTGACTCGTGGCTTCAGATATTGCATGTCAGGTGGAATGAACCTAGATTCATAGACATGCGTCTATGCAATCACCAGTTTCCACTCGAATAGACATGTCTCATTTATTTGCCAAAATCGGAAGATAAATACAGAAAGGCATTTATTGTCCGAGAAAGTCTGACAACATATTGTGATGTGATCGAATTGCACACATGTGCCAGGAACTCATTCAACCTTAAGCCAGTGTAGTACCGAGTCACACAATTTGAGCCGAGTCGAATCATTTATAGCAATGAGTCGGTCGAGTCATTTTGCCACAGTGACTCTAGTCGAGTTCGAGTCGAGTCAAGTCGAATCATAATAAATGTTCGAGTTTAGTCGAATTATTCATCAAGTCGAGTGACATCGAGTCACAAATGTTTAGGTAGTCAAGCATGTAGGGAGAGACACCCAAAATAAAGTCTCGCGGCGTCAAATAATAATCAAATATAAGACAATAAATGCAGTTACTTCACCTACTTACATTGTACAGGATCACATTATGTGACATATCTTATGTGCATGTGGCTTGATTGTAATACGAACAGATAACTATATAGCATTCTTAGGAACATAACGTCATCATGGATGGGCTGCAAATGTGTCATGTTTGAATTGTCTGTGTCACAGTGACAAATGTGCCTTAAAAATCTGTCTTGTTAACATTTTAGTTTCGGCTGTGACAGGCCACTGTCAAACACAAGGGTGCATAGGGCGGTATAATTGGGAGGATTGTGAGAATTGGACGATACAGTACATATAGTCACAGACGACCACTGAACAATCACAGTTTTCAATCGTGTAGGCACAAAATGCATTGAAGCTATTAGAGACAAGTTTTGCAGCAATGGTGCAGATATTGCCAATTAAAGTAATTATAAGTTTTCTACTATTTGGACTTGATAGGTTTGGGTGTACTCTTCAGTTTTGCCATTTTGAGATGGTCTGAAAGGAGTTTAACCATTTCACCAATGAATTCCGCGTATTTCAATTTCATCGCCATCATACAGAACAGGTGGTGAATGGCGGCGATCGGGGTGGTGGTGGTGGTGGTGGTGGTGGTGGTGGTGGTGGTGGTGGTGGATGCGCTTTGCAGCTGAAGAAGAGAAAACTTCTTTCAGCTGCAATCAGTTTTTCTTCAACCTTCTTCACTGCGACGTGTCCACCGCGAGCGTCCTCTGCTCCTTTAGGTTCTGTCTCGCCTTTAGTGGTCTTGGATTACTGTCGTTGAGGTATTATCACAAAACACGTAGCAGGTTAGTTAGTCAGTTATTAACACAGTATGTCACAAATGCCTATTCTGGGCTGTAGTTTTTGGTACGCAGTAATCAACCTTGGGCGAAAGGTTGCCCGTGGGGTTCTGAAGATGTATGAACATTTTGGGGTCAAAAGGGCAAATGTCAAGGCCATGGCGACCAGATAAAATGATATTTTGAAAACTATTCAGAAAGGAGCTCTCAAAATAACTATGGTTCTACTTAAATTATCTTGACCCAGTCTTTCGTGGGCGATTGGTCATGGGGTCCCGAATATGTGAGAAAAATTTGGTCCAAGGTCACTGGCATGGCGTTCAGATTAAAGACTAATATTTTGACAAATATTTTGAAAAATGTATCTGAAAGACACACTTTCTCAAAATAATTCTGGTTCTAGTGAATAGATCTTGACCAAAATTATATGTAAGGTTGCCTGTAGGGTCCAAAAGATTTCTAATAAATGTGGGGTCAAAACATCAAATATAGCCACAGTGACAATTACAATTTCTTCCAATCAGGAACAACGCGAGTATTTCCTACATATCCGCTGGTTTATGTAGGAAGAGCTGTCGCTTGTCGTGTTAGATATGTGGTCGGACAGGTAACGGCTCAATAAGTCGTGATGTTCATTTGTTACTTAGTTATTCGTTCGTAGGTCAGTCAGTCACAAAAGCCTATTCCGGGCAGTCGTTTCAACAGTTTTTCGTACACAGCAATCGAATTTGGTGTATATATGCATTGTAGACGTAATGTAGGAACATTACTTACAAAAATTAGGTCAGTGTGCCCTCACAGTGACCTAGTTCTCACGCTTCACCAGCAGCTACCGAGATTCCATCGACGTGTTGAGTCACGAATACACAACTTCCAAAAGGACTGGAAGGTGATATTTCCTGGGACACGGGGAGTTCCCACGTCGGCACTTCTGCAGAGGAAGCAACCCAAGATTCTTCTCAGTGCCCCGAAGGTGTGTACCATCGTCATTGATTTCGGTAGTGTCGGATAGATATATGCGAACGAACTCTGTTGTGGCTTCATCCATGAAGAGATTTACAGCCTTGAGCTGTTCTGCAGCTATTTGAAGTACCGTATCAAGAGGACATTTTTCCTCGTCTATAATTTCAACATTATCTGCACACTCCATCTCTAGTAGCATACCTATCATTGAGCTTGGAGCATTTGGTTGTGTGGAGTGTTCGAAAACAGATGATTGAGCTGCGGCGAGGTAGCTAGTGTAGAGCATTGGTGATAAAACCATCACCCTGTGATGATTCTAGTAATGCTTCAAAACATTCAGAATGTGATGATTTGTCGTGAACAATTAGTTTTGTGTCTGCTAATAAGTGTCTCACCAGGCGTAGTTCGTCATTATCGCAGAGAAATTGATGGAGAAATTGAAGGGTTGGCTCTTAATGGTATGAAATCCACGTGACAGGTCGTAGTTTCTTACGCTTTGGGAGCGTGATGAGTGTTTTCTCCCACACCGTCGATAGGACAGGGGTGTTATTTAAAGATAGAGGTGATGATGTGTGCTGAAAATCTCGACTAATGAGATGTTGAGTATTTTAGCATTAATAAGACTGAGAGACTAGTGGAAGGCTACCATGTAGATTAACTTCAAAATATTAAGCATACTATGTCTGTACGGTAACGAATTTGATTTATTGAGGAATTTGGCACTGGGGTTTAGCGCCACCCACTTCCGCTATAAGAGAGCACTCCATTGAGTTCTCGAGGTCTTGGTTCAGGGGTCTGAGAAAGTTTTCTAATAAATTAACCCGTCTCTAAGCATAATATGCGCAACATTCTTCATTTTAAAGATAACAAAATTTGAGAAAAATGTATCGCTGTTCATTAAGTCTGCAAATGTTTCTAGAAAGATATTATAGAAGAATCTCCCGTGAATCACTCGAAACAGTTCTTTTACAATATTTTATTTATTCGCAAATAAAATGGATACATATCGCTAAGCGGCGTGTAGGATGACGTCATAATCATTACGTCATAAATGATTCTATATGGGCCTTCTTTAACTCTTAATAGCCCGACACGTTGTAAGAAGTGTATGTCTCCACTATTTAATAAACATGTTGCTGAATATTTTAAAACTAATTTGAATGGGCGCTGTTCCTGCCATAGTTTCAAAATATTTAACAGCTTACCTGTATAGTTTTCTGGAAATTGATAGTCAGGGAGTTCAGAGATCGTTTTATCCCAACACGAACGAGGTGTGGGTGGAGCTTAGCTAGAGATGGGCGGGGCATAGCTAAAACTGGAAAGGTTCATAGTTCCGACGAATTCATGTTTAAAACGAAAGATATATCTTGGAATTTTTGATCAACAGTTTCATCAGGCGGCTTCATGCCCCAAAGCAGGTGGTACAATGCGTACCACAGAATATCTCATAATAACAGTAATTTTGAGGACTCGAGTCACTAAAGGTTTGACTCGAGTCGAGTCTTTGGAACAAAGACTCGACTTGACTCGAGTCGTGTCATTTAGTACCAAGACTCAAGTCAGGTCGAATCATTTTGCAACAGACGAGTCACTGAAAATTATGGCTCAAGTCTGACTCGAGTCGAGTCATTGATTCGAGTCAATACAACTGTGCCTTAAGCGGTCTATGCCTGCATTATCTAATGGACTGGTTATGTGAATATCTGCAGGCGAAGAATATAAAATGGTACATTCTGACAGCGTCACATTACAAATACATTCCAGGAAAGGAAGGAGTTCTTGATGCACGTTTGTTTTTCTGGAGACGCATTAGTATTGCGCCAATCTTGACGTGTGCCCTGCGAATGTCTACTGTATGTGATGTTACTAGCCTGATAACCCCTCAGACAAAAACAAGGTATGATGCCATCAATAGTATAGGGCTAGCATTTTCTATAAGCAATAATTGATCACTAGCTGTGACTGGCGGAAACAGGAAGTTAAGTGGTTTATACCGGTTTATGATTTATAGACACACTATTATACCTACCCAATCCACTAGCGGTTATACACTTTTGGTGCTTATCAGATGGAGGCAGGGTTCGAACTCACGAACTGTGTACTATTAGTCGACCAAAGGTGTGAAAACGGTCATAGAAGTACACATAGCTCATTGTCGATGAATAATTCATGAGTCAAAATTCTGTAATGCAATAAAATTACATATAATGAAGTGTTAAGTGTTAAGATGATGATTGATGATGATGATAATTCCTATATGCATACGTTATACATGCATGTCACGAAGTTGTCTAAGTTTAATAGGACAAAGACTTTGACATAGATATCCCCGGTAGGCATGACCCGCCTCCGTAACATTTTGACTCTGTAGGTTTCCTATGGAGCAATCCTTGTATTCTACATACATTTATTTGAATCAGACTCAGAAAATATTTATTGATTGACCGAAAGGTGTAAACAGTTATGTTTGGTAAAGCACATAATCTGATGATCTGATGGATATCCAACTGTTATTGCCCAAGAATCATGAGACTCCCATTGACAATTTTGGGACATGATTCAATGTAATGTTCTTTATCATCTTCTTATACAGATATGGCGCATAACACTGTTTTGAAAATGATAACAAGAACACGGAAGTAATTATCCTGCTAAACATAGCGTGTGTTATTGTCGGTACCACTAGAGAAATTGGACCGTATGACTATAGTAACCGAAAAACATATACTTATAAGCCACACAGATTCAGTGTCCACATGCAGTTTGTGTCTGAATGGGGGATAGAAGAAAATGTGAATCTGTAATCTAGCCAATACTGTGTGAATGGATCTTTCCAGTTTATCCATCAATCACATGACGTAATAATCAACTATGTGCCTTGTAGGAGTACGTCATAATCACTGGCATCATGTGTGACGTAGATAAGTTCGGTAAATCGATGACGGACTAAGCGTTGTTACACTGATTGTATGGCTTTGCTATTTAAGAAACATGCTGTTGAATATTTTCAAATTAATTTGACTGAACGCTGTTGCTCTCATAGTTTCAAAATATTCAACAGCTTACCCATATAGTTTTCTGGAAATTGATAGTCAGGGAGTTCAGAGATCGATCGATCGATCCCAACACGGGCGAAGTGTGGGTGGAGCTTAAATAGATATGGGCGGGGCATAGCTAAGCTGGATTCTTCCATTGTTGGAATCTTTGGAACATAAAGATCACTTTTATGTAAGATCAATGACAGAATGGCCTCCTGTTCCTCAGCGATGTCAGTGCACCACTCACACATTTACAGAGTATGAATGTGATGTCCTAGAAGCCATTGTCGTCAACACCATGTGAGCTACATACAATATCGCCACATAAAACTAATATATGCTCTAATCTGCACAGCGAATATACCTGTGCCGCAAGCACATCGGTGCGACTGAGATTATGTCATTTGATCAACAAGTAATGGATTCTGATGGTTATAAGGACCTTTCCAGTTTTAGCTGTGCCCCGCCCATCCCTAGCTAAGCTCCAACCTCACTCGTATTGTGATCGATCGATCGATCTCCGAATGCCTGACTATCCAGTTCCAGAAAACTATACAGGTAAGTTGTTGAATATTTTCAAATTAATTTGACTGGCAGTAACAGAGGCCAGTTTAATTAGTTCAAAATATTCAACATAATATTTATTAAATATTAAAGACATACAATCTGTTCAACAACGCTTAGTCCGTCTTCAATTATGCGTTCGTGACGTACTTATCCGATTGATTTTGATGTCGTCCTACACGTCCCACACTTCATTTTGACGTCATATGATCGATTGATAAACTGGAAAGGTCCATTATATCATGGATGCAATTGAAATATGTCGATATGCGACAAATTCAAGTCCAAAAGCAGATCACGCCACCGAAATGTCAATTCATCGTGCTGGGGAAATTGTCTTACGCAAAAAATATTTCCATGAGCAAACGCTGATTATTTTCTGAATCATGTAATAATATTACTCTGAAACGTGTGTACCATCTTGATGTGGTAGTATATAATAATTATGCTGGTATATAAATTTGAAGCAGAATTCGAAATTCATTTTGATTTGCTTGCTTCCTTTGGCATCACAGAGATGAGAGGTTGTCGTACCCATTCATATTCTTTGTGTGAAATCACATTATGCAATGTTGCCGACCGGACATTGAGTGAGATAGACAAGGACATTTAGAACTGGATTTCACCGTAGACAGATTCGTGTACTGCCATGTATAGCTAATGTTCGTGACTGTCAAGGATTAAAAGTATCCGCTGATACAGAACCAATCTGCGCATTTATGATAATTGGAAATCCGAATCCAGATCCATTCTGATCTATACATAACTCTTATTGACATCCTACCAGAATAGTTTCTAAAGTACAGCTGTATAATTGTAACACTCATTAGCGTCTTCTACATTAAGCTGGCAATCTAAGTATTGAGTATACAAATCACTACTCAACCACTGATTGAAAATGAAAATATAATTTGTTGCTTTTTCGCCCTCTGATTACCTCGTCCATCGCAACTTTGCTCAGAATGTTATCCACAATTGTGAGATAGAAAACTGCTAGGTTGATATATTTAATTAGATTAAGCGGCTTCATTTCATGTCAAGAGTGCATAGCCTCAAGCTGATGCAAGGGTTTTGCTGCTATTGTTGCTGCTATTACTATTGCTTCTTTGAACGTGTTAGAAAAGACTTGTGAACGAGCGACGTGACACTGCCGATTTCTGATAATCGATATTGAAGCACCATACAGTACCTCAAAGGAAACCTCTAGCACACATATATTATCAGATACAATAAGATTGCTGCCAGTCTCTCGTGGTACGCTGTACTGTGTCTATCGCGTACATAACCTGTAGAGCACAGCTTCCCAGACTTGGCCAAGCATTTCAATGAGTTCATCAATCCAGTCCACGGTGAATGATTACATCATTTCTGGGTAAAAGACGGCATTGATTCATAGCTAAAAAGGAACAAGCTTTCATTTATCTGCCACGCTGGTGCAGAAGATTATTGTTTTGTTGAATTAAAATCATTGGCTTGATTAAGTATTTCCTTATAGTAGCTCATTATTCGTGTCATAATAATAATTATTAGCTCATATGATCCTAGTTAGAGTATGCTATGGTGTCTATTAGCTGACCATTATTTGTCCTGTTTATACCGTCAGCCATAAGTACTAAATTAATTCTTTCATTCATTGATTAACCATGTTGTAGGCCATCATAATGTGTTTCATTTACTGTTTGCAAACCATTGAAGGGACTAACCCTAATCATGGTATGACTATAATAACTCTATGGGACATTGATCAAACTATGCTTCCATTTCTAGTTTGCCCAGCCCATTTATAGCTAAGCTCCGGCCACCCTTTGCCTAAGTTGGGATCGATCGACCCCTGAATTCCCAGAATACCAATATCGCGGTATCATATAAGCTGTCGAACTAATTTGATTAGGTGGTGTTTCTGCCTATGGCAGCAACAACGTCAAGACAAATTAGTTTCAAAATAGTTGACAGACTTTAATAAATAGTAAAGACAAACCATTAGTACATTTGATGGACTAATAAATGTTCATAACGGAGCAAGATATGTCATTCATTACGCATTCTGATCATTACACTAACTTACATGTGACGTAATGGATTATGACATCATATACTTGAGTGACAGATCGGATCCATCCATTGTGGTCATCCACACAACTATAACATCATTGACGCTCGTTGATGACTCCATTCATCCAACATTTGCTAGACATTGACAAGAGGTGAGTGTTGCTTTATCTATTTCAAAAACTGTGGCCCATAATGACTAATCCAAATTAGAACGTTTGAAAGCCATATCGAATAGTTGATATTTAATTGTGACATAAAACCATTTTACTAAATTGCAATCTCACAATTTGTCAGTAGATACGCCACCAGCCATTTTGTAGGTCTATGAAGAATCTAACGGTAAATGCAAATGAAAAGTAGAATTTATTGTTTAATATATACAATATGTAATTGCCAATCCTAATAAAATCCAAAGTATATAGGCATTTTCCTATTGATATAAAGAACATACATAGAGAATGAAGAGAATTTCTCCATTTCTCTCACTTAGCTGTTTCAGGTAAATTATTCTTTCTTGAGAATACATAATCATAGAAGAATTGCTCTGTAATGACAATGACTCCATCTGTTTCCGACTATGATCAGTAAGCTTGACATTTGGTTCTTAACTGCATTATTTAAGGTTATCTATCAATGTCTTTCCCTTCAGATCACTGTTATCGATTACATTTCCTCGACAGCTTACAGTTACCTCACATGCAACAGATTCAGAAATGGGACATACATTTGGTGAATGTTAAACATATATTAAAATAAGCAGAATATGTCAAAAGCTGCCTTCTAGATTTCTGTCATCCGGTATATATGGAGGTTGTTATTATCTACAGAGCATGTTAATCCTTATTATTTGGGAACCATTATGGTAAATGACTGCATGTTCGTTTGAAAGTAGAGAATATAGAAACGGGTTATACAACCACACATGTGCGCAAAATCGGTTTCAATCTTATGTTATGTATGAGCAAGGTTACCAGAACCTCGTGTTTACCTAGCTCTTTCTCTTTATTGAAGTGATTTATAATAAATTCTTTGGGCAATATTTCTCATTCTTACCGATGCAAACTGCGCTAGAATAAATTGTAATAGAGGAAAGGAACTTGACTCGAAGTTTAACTGAATTTGTTGGGCGTCAATCATCGCTTTGTTCTTATATTCATCGGAATGAGTTCCTTCAGCAGAAGTAAGATCCGTATGTGTTTAATAGTGCAGAATATTAACGCATTCATCTACCATATAATTAGTCATATATAGCTGTATTCATCTCAGCCATGAATAATCTCCAATCAGTCTGCTTAATGAAGAGTATTAACGATTTAAGTCGGGAATACGTGGTGGTGAAATCGATTTGTAACAAGGGTAAGCAATTTCCTTACAAATCATCTTATTCTTAATCTTATTCAGACACGCTAAGGTATGTCATTAGGCAATCCATTGCACATCGCATATGCCTAGGATTATAGTGTTTTGTATTATTTTTAATGGAGGAGATTATTCACTGGATGCACGCTCTTTGTTTATATGCGTAATATGTCGTCATTCACCAATCCTAGCATATGATTTCCACTTATCGTGCTTTTACCATTTACCGGATGAGGTCATAAGCATGCATTAGTCATTCTAGTGAAAGGTTTTCAATGATAATATTTTCTTGGCATGCAAATAGATATTGTCTACTCGAAAATTTAAATTTTTTTTAACAAAGTTGGCGGTTAAAGTGTTAAGGGTGCTGTACTTCCTATGTATATGGGCGTGACAGTTTATCCACTCCGCGTAATCCTAGTATATATCAATATCATGGCAACAACCGAAAGTATTTGTTGAATAATTTGAAGCACATTTGTTCGAAAGCTCGTGCGGCTAAGGCAAGAAAAGCTTCCAGGCAAATTACTTTATAAATATTCAGATATTTTGTTTTATGCAACTTTGAATTGCGCCATCTAGACGATGGGTATGATTACAAAAATTCAATCAATATATGTTTTGCTGCATTTATCTAAGAATTAAATATATCAAGCAAGCTGACAGTTTTCATTTATTTACTTGAATGAAGCATTCTCCTTTCCTACCGTCAATTACTGGCGTCGAAGTGATTCAAGAATTTCCGCTGCTATTGTTGCTCATGTCATTATTGCTTTTCCGTACGTAACATAAAAGAATCACCAAGCACTGACGTGGTGCTGCTGGCTTCTTACAATCGACGCTGGAGCACCACACAGTACTTCGGAGAAATCTCTTCGGCTAATATACATGCTGGGATAGAAAATGATTGTAGTCAGTATCTCGAGTGTGTGCTGTACTGCGTATATCATGTATAGAACGTGGAGTGTGTAGTGCTACTTATTTTCCTAAGCTTCACATCACGCCGGTGCACAGTGAATGATTGCATCACATCTCTCTGAATACGGCGTTCATCATGAAAAATTGATTCGTTAAGTTGAACAGGAACCAGGCTGCATTCATCTGTCACACTGCTACAGGAAGCATGTGTGTAGTCTGTATAGAGTTCATGGGCCGACCAGGTAAATATTGCTTTCTTTATTTTTAATCTCAGTTGAGCAAGTGTTTTCCTGGAGTAGTGACAGGTTTTTGAAAGATTATCGCTTATGTCTCGAGATTTTTGGTATTTTCGCATATTAATTATTTGCCCATCTACCCCTGGCCTAATGGAAGGATCGATTGCTAGCTATGCTACCGTCATTTCTAACCAAGCTCTGCCCAGTTTTAAGCGTGATGGAATCGATTTGAAAATTTGAAACCTGAATTCTTAGAATCTAAATTTGAGAATATCTATATAGGTAAACTGTTGGATATTTTGAAACTAATTTGATTTTAGTCTGCAACACCATGTGGCAGCAAAGGATCACAGTCAACTTAGTTTCACATATTCAACAGAATATTTATTAAGTTTGAACTTCATCAAAAATAAAGATTTTGCATACTTTAGTGACATACCTTTAAATTTTCGTGACAGCGCTACTTAATGAATATGTATTGACAATAGACCATTGGCCGTGAACCATGAATCATCGTATACCTTTAACACATTTATGTCATGCTTGAGTAAGCTGAACACATGATAGCAGGAAACATCATTCAGTCAAGGAGATGTACGTTTGTTTTCTCGCAACAGTTTGCGCGATTTGTTTTTTCTTCTGATTTGAAATCATTTGAAATCATTTGTTTTGCTGTCAGCTTGCTGTCAAGTTGCATTAATTTTCTAAACCCTAATACCTGGAGGGACCTGATGACTTCATTACATACTCCATATATACACCTGTGCAAAAGTTAAGCACCAGCAAAAACAATAGAACGTAGAAACATGATGGTACAACTAGGCTGCCATACTTTTTGTACCCGCGTTAGCTGACATAATTCCAAGTACGAAATGCACATGCATGCATGACTTCACGCCGCTTGATATCCGTGCGTGGCGGGAAACAGCACACGTGTTCAGTTATGTAAAAGTTCAGTTTGAGGTGTGGAACATTACATACAGATTTAGGCGACAAGATTAGGAATTTTGTGTTCATGACCGTGGTTTATTTGTACAGAGAAAATTAGCTCTTGATTGTGAACCGCTATGGCAAGACGAAGGTTAAGTGATCGTGTGAAATGGCAAATCATAGGCATGCATACCACTGGTATGTCATGCAGAGAGATTGGCAGACAGCTGAACATTAACCATACTGTAATCAGTCGTTTGATTGCAAAACATGGGCAAACTAACGAGGTGAAGGACAGGCCTAGATCTGGAAGAACGAAGAAGACTACTGCCCGTGATGATCGAGCCCTAGTACGCCTTGTTAGGAGATCTCCATTCACCAACAGCAGAGTGCTCAGCCAGCAATGGGAAACGCGCAATAGAGTGTCAATGTCTACCGTCAAAAGGAGACTGTATGCTGCTGGCATGAAAGCTAGGAGACCTGTCAGACGTCCTCTCCTCACTGCACACCACAAAGAGGAGCGTCTGAGGTGGTGCAACGAAAGAAGACACTGGAACATGAGATCCTGGAGATGGGTACACTGGTCCGATGAAAGTCGGTTCCTGCTTCATGCCACAGATGGTCGAACTCGTGTATGGAGGTCCAGACGCACGGCGTACGACCAACGTAACATCATGGAAGAAGTTCCATTTGGTGGAGGTTCCGTTATGATATGGGGGTGCATCTCATTTGATTGTAAGCTGGATCTGTTGACTGTACCTGGAACACTAAATGGACAAAGATATCAAGATTCCATACTGGATAGAGTTGTGGTCCCTCATTTTGTAAATCATGCACCTGGAACCCACCCTATATTCATGGATGACAACGCCCGACCACATCGTGCTAGAGCTGTGCATGAATACCTCTGCCAGAATGCCATCGAAACCCTACCATGGCCAGCAAGGAGCCCTGACATGAACCCTATTGAGCATATCTGGGACATTCTGGGAAACATGGTGAGAAGGAGGGATCCTCCTGTGCAGAACCTACAGGAATTAACAGACGCACTCCATCTTGAATGGCAACGAATACCACAATGGCGTATCAGTTGGTTGGTGACCAGCATGAGACGTCGTGTCCAGGCCGTCATCCAGGCACAAGGTGGATATACCCGGTATTAATAATGACAGTCTCAAACTCGTGCACAGATGTTAAACTTCGTTTTCAGACACCATTAATGACAATCTAGCCACGTGTGTCAACTGTAGGGCAATAGTTGTCAGTTGTGTCAACGTAACCATATTCAGGCCTCGTTTTCAAGTTCAAACAAAAACATACAGTGTTTCCCCACCATCATAATCAGCATTCCTCTAGTTGCATTATTACCTCTTGCACTAAGATGGATGGGTACATAAATGTTTATGCTATTGCTTTCTTCATAGCACATGAATATACCCTCGCATGTGCGTAAAAATAGGGTGGTGCTTAACTTTTGCACAGGTGTATAGCTATAATAGTGTTCTAATCGAAAGTTGATTTGTCAAAAGACGTGGCAGTCATGCCGATAAGACCATTGTTTAGAAACTTGACAGAATATTTTTAATTATAATATTTGCTTTGATCTATATTTTGGAAGCTGGCAAGTGTGTATTTATGAAAGCAATGCATTCGTTGTCGAGACACCTGTCCTATTACGTTGCCATTCATTGATGAATTTGACCATTCCTTCCATTCTCCCGTTGTGTTGTCAATTATATAGCAACATCCATTCCAAGACACTATTTGTCCATATCCTAAGACGCCTTCTATGGATGAATCCGATCTGCCAGTCAAGTATATGACTTTATAATCTGTTACGCCACATGTCGGCTGGTGGCACAATAATGACTGACAGAGAGTACTCCATCATAAAGCTAGAAAAGTCCATTAAGTTTACGAATTGTATGTCTTTGATGGATTTAATAAATATTATGGGAGACATTTTGAAAGGTATTTGAATGTCATAGACACCAGCAGCCCTTGGTCAAATCAGTTTCCAAATGGCCAACAGCTAACCTGTATAGTTACCTTGAATTCAGGATTCTGAAAATCGAGTGTTCAAAGTATATAAATCGATCCCAACACGCGCAAAGCGATGGCGAGATTAGATAGAAATGGGCGGGTCATAGCTAAAAGTGGATTCATCCATTGTTTTGAGTTCTGTTATTCACGAGATAATAAAGCTATACGTAATACAGTCCGTGTCTGCATAACGTTAATAATTTTACAACCTTGTCAACAGTCAAGGACCTTGTTAATTTTCAATAGAACCGGGTGGTTTGTGACCATGTAGACTGTTTTGAGTGGATTCTATTTTGTTAATGAACATTTCTTTATATATGACTGATAATTGTAGTTATGACACGTCGGTACGATCTATAATCTCAAGCAGAACAATAAACTATAACGACTAAAAGCTAATGTATTTTATTGAGCTATCTGGTTGCAGGCCATCATGGGTTCGGTTCTTCCTCTACATTTAGCGAATCGGGACTGATCCTAGTCATAGTAAGCTTACATTAAGTATGTGCGATGTTGATCTGTCAATTGTACAGGCGTAAACGTTCACAAAATATAACATCATTGACGTTTCGCGATGAATCAACAATTTTTTCAGACTTTGGCAAACAACGAGTGCGGCTAGACGTCGATAAACAAAAATAATGACGAATCTGAATTAAAGTATTTGGAAGCCATACCGAAAATTTGTTCTTTGAAATTTGAAATTAAATCGTGCTCTATATTGGTAAAATTGTAATTTCTGATTTTGCTTTTCTAGAGAATCACTAGAGGCGTCGTCAATAATATTGTAGGATTATAAAAATAGAATAGAAAAGATGAATTTAATTCTTATAAATACTTACAAAATGGCGAAATGACCGTGTAATATCCAAAGAATATAAGCGTTTCTCTAATGATATAAGGGACAACATTAGTGCATGAAGTTGTGTTCTTTATTTCTCTTATTTATCGTTTGTTGCTTTATATAAATTACCCTTTCTTTAACACATAATTATATATAAATGTCTCAGTAATCACAACCACTCTGTACTCTGACTCTTTGTCAGTAGTATCGGTACATTTGCCATTTAGCAGCTGATAATTTTCTGCATGTAAAGTGATTTTCGAAATATGTTCCAAAAAAGGTGATATCTATTACTCTGAATGAAGGAGATGGTTTCTCAGAGCTTCTAATCTACATTTTTGTCGGAGAATGATCTTATGAACATTGCTTTCTGTAAGGGGGTGCCGGATGTGACAACGGATCCTAAACCCAATGCCTAATTTCCCCACACCAACATTTGCCACAGGACAATGCCTTAACTCGTCTACTTATAACATCGTTCTAAGCAAAGCTGATTTTTAAACACCCTTTAATGTTTAAACTTGCTCAGGAAAATCACAATATTTGCTTGGTGACATTCATTTACAGGACAAGTGAAGACTATTTTTTTCAAAATTTATCACTGGCATGATTTGTTGGCTTATGGAGTCAGCCCTTCAAGTGGGAAGTTTTCTTTAGAAATAGTCGCTTCTCGACCGGCAAATGGAGAGTATTGGCTGACTTCGCCATGAAAGGATCAAATAACACGACGTTCATACCGATAACATCACTCATTACAACCATGTAGGAATATTAGATAATATATTCTCTATACCACGAAAGTTGGAAATATATTTTGGTGTAAACTAGCATTGATATAAGAGTGTACTGTTGTCGCTACATAAGAAGAGGACACTTCCACCGTTACTTTGCCATTCCTGGATGGATTTCACAATTTAGGACATTCTCTCTGTATGTTATTAATTGTCTACTGACAGCCTTTCAAAACACCATTCAGACATATTTTCAAGCATTTTAAAATGTCTTGATAATAAAGCATCACCCAATACCTGCATCCACACTGTCTACATACAGTTATAAATTATAAATCGATCTCAGTTGCCATGGATACAGTTAATTAAAAAATGGATCCAGCTTTTTCTATGTTAAAAACCTTCAAAAGTAAAGCATATTGCCTTATCGAGTTGGGATCAAGTACTGCAGCTGTAAACACTCGTTATTGAATACAATTGTATTCGTCCACATTATCCAGATTATTTTCTCTTTCGCTTCGTCTTATAAGAAACTTGATGACCGAAAGTAATGTGCCCGGAGAATTAACAGCGTGTGTTCTACATAGGCTTCATAGTAACCCTGGTCTTATATTCGCTAACGTTATTTTAGTTTAAGTAAGATTGTTATTGTGCTTAATGGAGCAGATTGTCATGATGATATCTCATCTAATGAGCTATCTATCTCTGTATTCATCTTATCCATGACTAAGCAGCACTTAAGTTGCATAGCGATGCATGATATAATACTTTCCTCTATTTCCCTGACCGCTTCGGCTAATGTAATACTTGATGCTGTGGTGGTGTGGTAGTGATGGGCTGGTGTGTGGAGAAGTGATTAATCACTCCGTGTCCAAGCCGAGCAATACCAACCTTTGCTGCACTGGCCATTTTCAGACCAAGAGAATACCTTTTTTTTAAATTTTATCATTGCAAGGACTGGCTCGGGAATCCCGGTAAATTTTCAAAACGTGCCTTCGCTTAGCCTGCAAAATGAACATTCAATAAGGAAATATTTAAGCGTTAACAATATATTCTTTATTCAGCCAAGCTAAGTTTTGTGATCATATGAGCTATAATTCTGGAACAATGATCAGTACTATGAGATGTTCGAATGTTCAAGATGTTCCCTCACACATGTGATGCACTTTGTATATCTATGAGCGTGGCTGTTAATAAACTCCTACACGACTATAACTACCATATTACATCAACTATGCCTTTCAGCAATACATCCATGAAAACAGTCAGTATTTATGTAAAGTGTGGCCTATAGCTTGAGAAAAAACCCTATTTAGTGTTCCAAAATAGTTCAAACATAGGCTACATTAAGCTACATGTGCAGCAACCATTGGACATCTATAGCTTTCTCATCAATATAACTCGTCCAGTTGTGAATGCATGGGAATGAGCAGTCCTATTCGATTAATAGCACTGTACGTGTTAGTAAGTAAACCCATCCCGGATACGAGTCAAGAAAAGATCAAATTCCTCGGACGATAGCTTTCGCACCTGCATATCATTATCAGCACCCCACCACCCAGCCACCCAACCCCCACCCCTACACCACCACACTCCACTCTACGCCGCCCCCACCCACCACTTGACTAATTTCTCAGGACAGCGTTCGATTTCGTTTCATGATTTGATTCTGTTGCTTCCAATACCGTCACTATTATGCCAGACACAGCCCGAATCTGATTTAAACCACGTGACCGCAAGTAAGAATTCATTAAGCATCCAAGACGCGGTGAACGCCCAAACAAACATACAACACGTTTCTGCGACAGTCTTGGACTCAAACCACGCTGCGAATTGTATCTGTCTATGCGGAGCGGCCTAATTATAGAATTTAGTTTCAATGACGGAATTCATTATGGCGTTAAGGAAGTACCATTGATAGAGTGCTTGGATAGATTGTGAACGCGTCCACGATTAACATGAACACATAATTATCATTGTCCGATGGTTGATTGGTTTAACGGTTAATGATGTCGATTACTCTAGTACTGCAATTGTAATGACCGACAGCGTACAATAGCTAATGTCGCTATGTATGTCGCTGACGTCATGATTCCGTCCAATAGCATAGTGTGGCTATGTTAATACTTCCATAGTCAAGTCGACCAGAACCAGCTCCTACATGGGACTTGAGGAAATGTCTGCATCGGTAACCAATACTGATAAATTAATGTTTGACATGGTCCACTTCCTTAGAGTTGCTAAATTAATGTCTGACATGGTCCCCGCGTCTAATGCTGTTATGCTCAATAACACCGATGTTTGCTTCTGCTAGCACTGGCTATTGGCACCAATGTCCGTGTTAATGATTATGCCACCACGTGTCACTAGCACCAATATTCGTGTTAATGCTTGTGTTAGCATTGGCCACTGACACCAATGTTCGTATTAATGCTTGTGTTGGCACTGGATATTAGCATCAATATCCGTGCTAATGCTTGTGTTAGCACTGGCCACTAGCACGGATGTTCGTGTTAATGCTTGTGTTAGCACTGGATATTAGCACCAATATTCGTTTTAATGACTATTTTAGCTCTGGTTTCTAGGACCGATGTACGGGTTAATGCGTGTGTTGGCACTGATCACATGCATCGATGTTCGTGTTAATGACTATTTTGCACTGGTCACTTGCACCGATGTTCGTGGTAATGCTTGTGGTAGCACTGGTCACTAGGACCAAAGTTCGTGTTAATGTTTGTGTTTGCACTGGCCACTAGCACGGATGTTCGTGTTAATACTTGTGTTAGCACTGGATATTAGCACCAATATTCGTTTTAATGACTATTTTAGCTCTGGTCTCTGGGTACCGATGTACGGGTTAATGCATGTGTTAGCACTGATCACATGCACCAATGTTCGTGTTAATGACTATTTTGCACTAGTCACTTGCACCGATGTTCGTGGTAATGCTTGTGATAGCACTGGTCACTAGCATCGATGTTCGTGTTAATGTGTGCGTTAGCACTGGTCACTTGCACCAATGTTCGTATTAATGCTTATGATAGCACTGGTCACTAGCACCAATGTCCGGATGAATGCTTATGTTAGTACTGGCCACTAGCACCAATGGTCCATCTTTGTGCCCATGACGCACATCTCGTTTCTGTGAGTGTTAGCGGCGACTGTTGGCATATCCTTCCATTGGTCATCAGCACCAATGTTCGTATTAATAAATATGTTAGTACTGGCCACTTACACCAATGACTTTGTTAATCATATATTATCACAGGCCACTAGCACAAATGGTCATCTTAGTGTATATGGAGCATAGTTTACTAACACAGATGTATGCTTTAGGATCGTTTATGTGAGCGTTAGTGGTTTTGATGGTAATGTCTGATGGTCACTGGCGAGATGATGTGCATGAGACAGATAACCAAAACTATCTTGCAATTGATGATAAAAGTATGACATTTGGCATGGTTATTCTATACAGCGCATATAGCATAACAGACCACATAAGAAGCTTAAAATGGAAGATCGCGGGCAGTTTTCAAGCTGTCACCGAAGTGACCTACCACAAATCATTATTTACAATGACATGGATCGAGTTGATCAATTTAAATATATATTTATATGTTTTAAGCGCGCACATTTATGCATGTCTGACATTTAATTGGTCGAATGTGATCAGTAGAATTTCATTTGGCAAGTTTTAGTTTAAAAAATATTTAACTTCAGCGCACGCACGCGCGTACACACATATGCACGCATGCACGCACGCACGCTCACACAGACACACACACACACACGCACGCACGCACGCACGCACGCACGCACGCACGCACGCGCGCACGCACGCAAACACGCATGCACGCACGCACGAATGCACGACCGTACCCACACATTCCATTGTCAGCACGCACGTGCATTCTCTTTTGCCAATAATGTATAGGTTCTCTATTATCAGAGTAATTAATAACATCCTTAATCTAATTGAAATCTATCTATGAATGTCGATACAGCTGCTAGACTTAATAATCCTCTACATTTTAGTCTTATTTTCTCATTTCAGTAGCATCGGACTATAATCTGCCCTGAAATGCAGCAGCCATGGGAATCTCGGTCCAACATCAAACATACGAACTTTTCACGGTTTTTCAGACTCCATGCCAATGTCATTGGATAACCAATCTGCCTTATGATTAACACTATGAGACGCATATCAGTAAGTGCGATACAATTGGGAATATTGAAGATTCTCGGACAGAAAGCTTAGTAACGAGGGATTATCTATGATATCTTAGGCTGATTTATCGTCGCAGCTCCTGCTGGACAATGTGACTACATCATCTGTCTGTGTAGTGCAGGGGGCTTGTGGCCTTTGGATGTTTCTCGAGCCTGGATTTAAATACATCTTGGTATGCTGATGGTACATGTTCAGGTATTGCATTTCATGTGTTGACGACTCGCTTGGTAAAACTATGTTTTCTGAGTTTTCTTCCGGAGTGTAATTTAGACAGTTATACTTTTGTTACATGGATACCCACATGAATATCGAACGTCGATCTTACTATTTGATAATGCAGTATACGCGCGCATTAAATAGCACACAGAAAGATGTCTAGAATAGAAGCAATCCTGATAAAATACTCGTAAAGACTCTTGGAAATAATAAAATGATCACATGATGTTCATTTTATTCATCTGTAGATATAATTCATATCAGGCGTATGAAACGATGGTCCGCACTAGTTTTTTTACATATGTCTGTGTCTTTATTATAATGCACACGAGGCTTCGGATATCGGCTTTGCACATGGATGAGGTTTGATTCATATCAAGCGCATGATTGGAATCGTGCATTTGAAGGGGATGTGTAGCTGCCTCATTTCCCGCAAAAGCTGAAAATAAGGTACTCTATTGAGCAAGAAACCATTGCATTTGAAAGACTGGTGATCTATGATGCTATGATCGAAATACATGCGCGTTTATATATGTGTTATCTAAGAACCCTCAAACATTACATGAGAGAAATAAACATATTCCTGATAGCTAAGATATAGACATACCTCCTGGAAAGATTGAAAGACTTGAGGATAAAGTTGTGTGCGTCTGTAGATATATAATTGATGTGTCAGTAATTTGATCTTCGGGCTTAAAATAATGACCTTGAGAAGGCATACACTATATAATATTTAACTTAGAATATTTGAATTGAAAGCAACCAAAGAATACCATACATATTTGACTCGCTGCCGCCTCATTACTGACAGTAATTGAAGAGTAGCAATATGGTGTGTGAAGAAACAGTCCCCTAACAAATCTCCGGGTAAATGGAAAATATTTTCACGATGCCGCACAAGGAATAATTTCCTACCTCCTCTAGTAGTCTTTTTAACGATAAAATACTGCATTTATAAGGATTATGTGTCAGTGGCTCTCTGCTATTCCAGGGACATGTTCATCAATGTAGATGATTTGATGGAACTGACTCGTGCAAAATGTAAGCTATTCCAATTAATACGCATACAACACATGTGCAACACTGCCAACACATGTGTAACACTTGCAACACCGGCGCTATTCCCATTGACCATCGTGTGACAGTAATCTGTGTCATGAACTCCTGCAACCCACATGCTATTCCTATTGACACTAGAGTAACAGGAATCTGTATTGCGTGATGCTCCGAAAGCAAATACACAAACATAAAAACAATTCTCCTATCAAACATAAAGTGCGTGTTGTTGTTAATGCTTTAGAGAACGTAATCTTTGATTTGAGGACTATGATGATTGACATGCATATGCTGGTCACTCAGATAGACTCAGTGTCCACTAAGCTGGACAAACAGTTTGGGTCACGATGGCGAACAGATGAAAATGAAAATTTGTCTCCTGGGTCATACATTGTCAGTGATCAGAATGCATGTTGGGAAAGTCTATATCCCATGTCCGTAAGACCTATATCAGGCAATATGCATGTAAAAAAGTCATGTCAGAGTACTGGAGACGAGATTAGAGTGCATGAATGTAAATATGATAGTCAATATCAAGAACGCCTAGATCACCTACTATTGATCTCTCCATATCCAAGCAATAGCATCCATAATCTACCTAGTGAAATATATCGTGATACAAGTAACATCTGTGCAACTGACACTAAGTCATCATTTCCACAACACACGGATTCAGACGGTAAGTATGTGAATTATATTAGTGATGAAATGGAAATGAGTCCAGATTCAACAGATAAAATCACAAAAGCAGATACTCTTATCGAATCGTCAACTCCTAATGAATATGAAATTACTTTAAAGCAAATATGTCTCTCACCTTGTACAAACTCGGATAATTTTTTGTTTGAATACGAGGGATCACGTGACGATACAATGTTTGAGAACATGCACCCAATAGCTGTGATAGAGGACAATTATTCTGGCATATATGAGGCGGTCTTTGAAGCAGAATTGGAAAATCATTCTGATCTGACAGGTTCATTTGATAGCACTGACAGTGACAGTTGTAGTGTACATTCATATGCTTTATGTGAAAGCAAATTATGCAAGTTTATAACCCGGACACCGAGCGATATAGACAAGGATATTCAGAACTGGTTATCTAATACTCCCATTGAAGCACAAAAAGGCACACTTATTGACAATTTTCCGGATTTAACACTAAATCAGGATCTGCAAAAGTCAGCAAATATCGATTCTGCCTTATATGAATTATCTACCTTTGTTCATGAGACTGGCGAGAGTCAGTTGATTGAGTACCAAGCTGTACTTGCATTTTGAACATAAATTGGAGCATTAGCCCCACATCTAAAGTGTTTCATCTAGTGTTTGTTTGTCATTAAAAAATTATGTTACGGCTGTTTGAACGTCCAGGATATTTGTGAAATTTATCATATAAATGTGCTTCACTAGCTAGATGTGTGATTGTCACGTAATGTGTGACTTGTGGCTAATAGGCCTGGGTATCTAGAGGCGGCATTGCTATGTAAGATGTGACTTTACTGTAAGGCGATTGTACAGCTCTGTTCCCTAATAATTTGTTCATTCTATGTTACTTGAACATCGTTTATAAGAACTAAATTGAATTTTCAGAGGAACACATTGTAAAACGGCAAATATTCCAGTAATGTTTCGACGATAATTCTCTATAATTCTCAGATTCGTGAAGTAATAGAGTGATTCATTTTTAGCTATACCCAGCCCATTTCCAACTAAGATCCGTCCAAATTGTGTGCGTTTTGGGATCGATTTATCTACTTATATATTTATGAAGCCTGAATTCCCAGAATCACAATTTCAAGATAACTATACAGGTAACGTGTTGAAGAGACTGAAGCTAATCTGACTGGGTGTTTATTAAATAATACCTCCACCAATGGCACACAATTCGTACACTTCATGGACCGTTCCATGGTTACGACTGAGCTAGATACGTCATTTATTATGCTTGATGATCGTCAGCCTAATTGTGACGTAATTTATTATGACGTCATATACTGGAGTGACCTTCTACTATGTGTAGGTTGAAATGGATTTTGAGATTAAAACAGCAAAAGAGTGTGGAATATATGAAATCAATCAAATATGGGCATTTGCTAGTATCAATGACACCTGGCATATCTACTTCTTAGCTTCGATTTCCCGATCAGATTCATTGAGTTTTGTCGGAGGAAAATAACGGGACTGGACTATGACATTATAAACATGTGTGCCCACATTTTCCATCACTGTTGCATGACGAGTTGTGTTGCTGTGGATGGTGTTGTGGGTAGGGTGAATACAATATGAACTTCTCCATCAACAGTTTAGTAAGCCAGCATACTACACATACCGCAAGTTCATCGTAGAATTTTTCTGAGCATCAACGTGTAAGCTCTCGATATGCTCTTGACACTAAAAGAAACTATAAATTTATTAAAGATATGATGATAAATATGGTACACAATGAGTTTTGAGCTTAACTACACCTTACGTGCCAAGTGTTCTTAGTACATTAGTGTACCATCAATGTAGTCCGGCGACACACACACACACATAAGCGCATTCATATGCACGCACACACTAAAACACGTACGCAGATACTCGCGCACACGCACTCACACACGCATGCAAGTACGCACACAGACACAGCCACACTGCCGCCCATACAAACACACACCATTAGGGCACGTGTAAACATGCACCATTCATTTAATGCTCCAAAGCATTAAAGCTAGGCACATGCTATCTATAACAGCTAGCCACCTTGTTAGCAGCCTCCATCACTGAATGTGAAACCCGCATGCAGTCTCCAACAGACAAGAACAGGCCACGGCACATCAATCCTGACATCGTGTTAAGCATACCTGAATAGCATAGATAACGTGACAGCTCCTGAGATCCCATATTAACAACGTTTCTGGAGAAACAAGAAAATAATTCCTTCATTTCTGCTAATCAAATCTTCCCACGCAACCAACATAAGAATAATGCTATGTCTGCTGAGGTGACTATGGATCTACGCTGGCGTGGCTTATTGGTCGGTGACATTTTAGAGGTACTAATCACATAGCCAGTTGCTGACATTAATTTCCAGACAAAGCCATTGCCTAGCTCCATGATGTTCCATTATCTATAGTTAGACCACAACAAATCACAATTGTGCAGACATATGAGTTCGCTCTGCAATGTGTTTTATGTTGCTCTAGGCTAATGTGGATCTTCATCATTTTGACGGAGAGCCCGTATTTTATAAACGGTATTTTATTATCAGCAATCTAATCTCAATGCCAATGATGTTCTGCGAAAGCCAGTTGTTGTAAACTAACTAATGTTCATGATAAAACAACTGATGTTAAAGATTAAAGTTTCGCCTTAATCAACAGATAAACGAACTCACATTTTACCCATAGACATATATATGAATAGACGGCAAAACGAATATGTGAAAACTCGGGATCAACTAATGCAGAAATCCGAACTATCATATTCACCCCAACCTATGAAACAATATATATTCTTTTTGTACAACTAGAGTCATTGGATAAAGATATTGAATTGTCATTCTACCGAGCAAGGCTATTTGGAGGTTTCTTAATTCTAGCAGAGCGCCTGAGATCGTTTTGGTCATCTTGAACACCCATGGGTCCTGAATCATTGTAGGTATCATCAGATACACGAGTCTCTTCACTATGAATAGATTGAGTGTGATTAGTGTCATTTGAAAATAAGTCATTCAACTCACTTACCTTCGAGGGATCAGAAACTTTGTCCTGTATGGAATCTCGTTGAAACTCGGATGGAGCATCTCGAAACAAACACAGTTTTTGTCCATTCACTCTATCACTGGAAGCAAGGTCCTTCATAGAAACAGTTTTCTCATGTCTATCGCACAGTCTGACATAAGCGTATTGGTCATTTGCTTCCAATAGTTCAACTTCATCAACATACTGATCATATTTAGAGTTTCAAACAAATCGTCGAAACAGACCTAGACCTGCAGTAGTCAACCAGGCTGGAACAGAGGTACCATTGCACGTATATCTAGGATATCTGAACAAACCATCATGTGGTGGGTCATTGGTGGCAGTCGATATTAGTGAGCGAATCGAATGAAGCACAACTGGCAGTACTTCCTCCCAACTTCCAGTTAGTAGGCCGTGTGAGTGTAAAGCTAATTGAACAGCTTTCCAGATCACCGCATTGCATTGTTCACATTGATAGTTCCCTACTGGATGGAATGGAGTGGTTCGACTAGTCATTACACCACCTTTCTGTAGAAAATCCTTTGAATTCTATATTAAGTCCTTCAAAATGTGCTATAGCTTTCACTAGATCTGAAGTCGGTTTCTGAAAGAATCTTGGCTTCAAGAAACAGCATGACTTGCATTCTAAGCACACATTCCGTACCTTTTCCATTTAATATGGAATATGGCAAGTCGGCGAGTGATGCCAGGCTGATAAATGTCATTGTTTAATTTTTTGATCTTCTCCAATGAATGGTCCTGTGTGATACAGTAGTGCTGGTATTGAGGATGCCTGGGCGAAATTGATTGCCATAGCTAAAACAAGAAAGTTCTAATCTCCATCGCTCGATCTTACCCTTCTTAATTTCACCCTTGGTGTGTTCATGGAAATTGAATGACACCGTTATCTGATCAGCTATGATATTGAAACATCTCAATACTAGCTAGAAGGTCCATCATCTAATCGATTCCGCCGTTGCATATGCTTCCTTCTTAATTGACGATTGTTTGCATTCACTTGGAGTGAGTGTCCTAGAGAAGAATGCCACTGAACGACTGTTCTGATTCAAGACTGTAGCAATTGCAACATCAGAAGCATCGTTTTCGATGGTGAAAGGTTGAGTCTCGTCAATAGATACCATGCCTGAATCTGCTATTGCCCATTTCAGTTTTTAAAAAGAGGTGATTTGGTTCGCATTCATTGGAAATCGGTTTAGAAACAGTAAGTGGGCTGACCAAGGTGGAAAGGTTACTTATCCACTTACAATAATGAGCGAACATTCAGAGAGCATGGGCTGGTTTAGACTGGCTTGATGGCGCAGAAACATCAAGTAGTGGATGCATGCTTTCTTGGTCAGGACGAAGATGATCATAACGAATCCTGTAGCCCAGAAGATCTCGGTTTTGGAAAACACTGACCTGTCATGATTGAATGACAGGTGATACTGTTCAGCCACAGTTAGAAACTTCTGTAGTTCTCGATCGTGATCTGCTTGGCCATGACCAGCTAATTAGCACCAAATGAGAATCGCTGATACTGATACAGTTCACCGCCAGATTCGAATGCTGTGTAAGATTTTTCTGACTCAATGATTGGGGTTTGCTTACACAGAAAGTCTTTGAATATTTCATACTACAAAGTCAACAGAGCATGCCACAGCACAAACATGCAAAACCTGTTACATACCAATCTGAATGCTGCAGGACTGTGTGCACCGTGGGCAAAAAAGAACCTCTATGTACAATCAATTCTGGCTGAAGATAAGACACGTTGGGCAATGATGAAGGGTTGATTGCAGCTGCAGGATGGTTAACTGCAGCCGCATAGCATGGTACATGATGATGATTATCATCATTATGGCTACGTAGTGTCCTTATTTGTAATGGCCTACACCATTCTCAGTCCCATCAAGCGGCACTATAGATTATTCATGCTTCTTCTAGCAAGCGGTGCAATCTGCTTGTACTGGTGATGAGCATGTGCATGTGTTGTTTAATGAGAATAATATATCGTATGTTTACAAAGTAAATCATCATCGTGCCATCTTTAATGAACTCGAGCAAGAGATGATGACAGACTACCTTTAATTCAGTCATATACATTGCATTCTAATTAACGAGTTATAGTTCAGCCAACTACTGGTCCCTACAATTATATTCTGAGTCTGCTTAACACTGAACAGACTCTATCCCAGATATTTAGATATAACGGCCCATCAGTCTATCCACATATCTGTGACAGCGCAGACTCGGACTCCTACAGTAACATAATTGGCATTCCACATGCAAATCGATCACACATTGTCAATCGTGGACTGATTTATCTGTCGTCCATACTAGATTTCATCATGGTATATTATCTTGGCGCAGCAATGGTTAGCATCGCTCATTCATATTATGCTGCCTACCTACTTCATATATTCAGCTATTATAATGAGGTACTAGGTTTGGAAATATACTTATTTAAGGCTGAACTATTATTTAAGTTATTAGTAACTGTTGGTAGCCTGCATTACGCAAGATGCCTATTTGATCTAAATAACACAGGATGTGGGGCCTGGTTATTGATTTTGGCCACATTCATTGTACGTTATGATTTTCGAGTTGTTTATTGTACAAACATGATATTCAATCTGATGTGCAAAATGATGCGATAATAAATATGTGCTACATGTATGCTACCTATCAAATAACAATATTATTTGAGACACACATAGATGATTTCAAATATGGGTGATCATATGTATGGATAATGTGATTTGGGTGTAACTGTGGCCATGTAACTGTGGCCATGAGAATGGCAGTGACCAAATGTCGGCTTTAGTATTACTGTTAGAATTAGGGTTGATAGACACGTTTTAGCGTAGCGATAACTCTTAGCTAAATGGTGCAGGCTCAAATATTTGTGTTAGTAATCAGGGTAACACTAACCTGAGCCAACAACATAATAGATTTTATGTGTGTTAGTTTAAGTGATGCTTCAGTTTATGCTCTATATTATGTCAATCTGTGGATCAATGGTTACGTATGACTCGTGGCTCAGGGCTTAGAGTGTTGATGTGTAGATACAGTGACATGCTTCCTTGCATTCACCAGTTATCACTCGAATATAACTGTCCCATTTCTTTGCCAAAATTGGAAAACAAATATTTGGAGAGAGCATGAAATCTATTGGCGAAGAAAGACTGAGAATATATTGTATTTTGATGGAATTGTATACATGTTCCAAAGATTCAATGGTCATATAGTTTCGATCGTCTATATATCTTTGATCTAATGGACTGCTGGTCATGTGAATATCTGCAGGTGGAACATGGTATGATAAAATGATACATATATCGGGGACATTCTGAAAGCGAGTCAGTATAAATACAGTCCAGGAAAGGAGCTAATGATACGCATTCATGTTTCTGGAGACGCATACGTACTGTGTCAATAACTTGGTCTTGACGTGCGCCATGCGATTGTGCTAAAGCTGTAGAAAACATGAAGTATGGGAATTTATTCATGAACGAAGTCAAAACCGAGTTTGCCCATGCATAGCTATCAACGACAGACGAACGCATGCATGTCAAATGCATCCCACTATGTGGCGTGGAGAAAGGGTAACATTCTTGGCTCACTAAAGTGCAGCTCTTCTGACACCGATGCATGCTGCGTCACTGGAAACTGTGAATCAGTGCATCACGGATCACTCTGGCCAAAAAACAACGCTTGTCTGTTGTATGTCGAGACCTGTTGAAGATTTCAGGGTCGCGACGATGAACCGAACAAATCGTTACCTACTGGAATCCAACACGATTGTGACTGAGTGTCACTTCTCCTTACTATAGAAACTGTTGGCCTTGCAGTGACAACCGATAGTAAGAGGAAGCAAGATGCAATTCGCTCGCCTTGTCCGCCTGGTGGTTAATGGACAATATTTATTCTGACTTTCTGGGCCTATCTGACTGATCTTGATTCGAGGTAAGGATGTGGTGTTTCTCCCCGCTCAGTTAGGTTCCTAATAAACGGACAAACCATTGTCTCACATAAACGCAAGATAATAAGTTTTATTTTCACTTTTTACAACTTGTATGAATGGTTGAGCAGAATCGCTCATACAGAGATAACTTGTACAATTTCTTGTGCACACGATGTTCTACTTAATGTAACTTATCTTATTCTACCTTATCCTATGCTAATTGGAAAGCTAACGTTAGGCTAAGCATAGCCACAGCATGAGAGATTACACCGTCGGCTGGTGTGCGAGATGATCTGAGCGGAGGACCGAAGTGTTTTTCTTCAAGAGAGAGCTCGACCTTTATAACCAGATACAGACTCTGATTTTCCCCCAAAGCCACACAACTACATTTTCAAAGCATCTTCTTATGATCGCTTCTAGGCAGTTGACAAGCACGCTTTGATTAGCTCAATGGTAAGGCCGAGCAATCAATTCCCGCTTATCTCTTCCCAGAAGTTATGACCTGATAACTAACAGGTCATTCCAACCAATCAGTGACAGCTTTATCTAGCTGCCTGGAAAAGGATATATTCTTTATCATTCTTTACTGCATGGTCTTGATGACACCAATTGTTATAACGTCATCCTAACCATTCATACTCTGCATAATACGTCCAAGAAGATTATGTCCTACATACTCAAAGTGGTGGGAACAGGTTCGAGTTTGATGTGATCTGACAGCTAACTAACAACGTTACAGTATGCTGTTTTTGTGCACACTGCAAAATGAGTTTCATATAGTTTATCAATCAATTTCGATTCTGTTATGATTACTTTCCAAACGCTCTAATGTCCATGTCCTATCCATTCTGTACTATTGGAGAAGTCTCGAGGATTCTAGCCACACGTGCTGGATGATTCATTACCAGGTGGTGTTGTTCTAGCCCACAATCAAATACCAGTCTGCTCACGTCATCAAATGTATCAGTTTGTCACGTTCAATTTATATAATAATTCCATGATCCCAACACTAATCACTGAATGTTACTTTATTCCAAATTTACAACTATCAACGACTGCTGAATATACTAACAGCAACAACCTTTAACGACATTGTTCTCAAATACACATCAACTCATAACCATAGAATTGCTTAAACTAAATCTCCCTATTTCCATCATTACCATATTAAAAGGTTAATCTCATTGGCTGGTTATATAGTGCTATAAACAGCATCCCTATCCATTCAACATTGGTGCACATTGCTACATATAAGGAGATGACTTGACTGGTTCGACTTTCCACCGTCCCTCTGAGTGACATATTTATAAACAACAGGTGGTCGACTCAGCCACGTACTTGGATAGTTATTACGCATCATAACCTCCCAAACTTGAATCATATATATCATTGATGCAATTGTGTAGTAGCATCCATCTTTAGCTCACCTGGACATTTAGCTCACCTGGTATTTCCAAATCTTAATTTTGACTTTGGGTCTTACTTGAAATATAAGACATCCTGTGGGGTCATGACTCCCCATGTGACAATCCCATATTTACACAGTCACACACTGACGTATACTAGCAACATGCCTTATTCCCAGCGATGATCAGTGATCAGATGGCCAGTCACATCAACATAAGCATTAAGCATACGATAGACTCAAACCATAGACCCATTTATTAATTCCGTACGCAGATTTGTTAAGCAGAAATGTATGCTCCTGTTTTCTCCAGACATGTTCTCCAAATGTCTTTCTCTGAGCTGTCGTCCTATCTTAAATCAATCATGCTAGGCATGATATCTGTATATGTAACCTGTTTCTCTATAATTAAAAGTAGTTCGTGCCACTCGATGACTAGTAAATTAGATATCGCAAGAAACACACTGGTTTATAAACAAATACTTGTGTATTATTTGCACTACTTCTAGCATTGGTGGAAATGCTTTGTCATTCATCTATGAAATCCTACTATCTCCATTTCAAAACATCTAAGACGTAATGTTGTTGAATAATTCGATACTAATTTTACTAGAGGCCAGTCAGTAGTGCAAATTCCGTTAAACAAAAATGACAATGTTCTGCTTTATAAATCATAATTGCCTGTCAAAATATGTTATCGTTTTAGTTGTCAATGTCTGCAATAATCTAGAATGGATGTGTGGTTCATAGAAATGTTTTGTGCAATAGGTTATTATCAGATTGAAAAAGAAAATTATTTAACTTGAATCATATTTGCTCTGTAATTAAAATCGAACTGTGCGTTTTGACAACACGCTACGAATGGTGTCACACAGGAAATTCGCCACTCTCTCAGTAAAGTTTTAGCAATTTTGAGTCATTGAATGCTACTTATAAATGTAGTCACGTGACTTATATTTAGATACATGAAAACTGTCCTGGTCGAGTGGAGCGATTTGGCATGTGACTTCATTCACACTGTATAATCAAAATAACTAGCGAGTTCACAAGAATAATGGTCCAATTTCTAAATACCATGGGACACCCCATTTACATGTTTATAACGATTTAATATAATCATAATACATTTAGCGTATATGCATCGCTTGCTAAACACTTCCATATCAACATCAATGGTCCATGAACACAGAGCCATTGAAATGCGTGGGGTAGTCAAGACGTCCATAAAAAAACCAACCGCTATGTTTAAACATACCTGGTTTGATGTAGCATAGCAGCAAATAATGGACCACACTGGGGCCTTGGTAATGGATTTGTCTGGGCATTAATATCTGTGACAAGTTGTGTTTTTTCAGCGTGTTGGAAGGACACCTGACACTAATCCATGCCTATCTATGTGTACAATGACCTCAGCGGGAGGCACATTCATGGGTTGGTTACCATGGTTAGGAATTGATCAGCAGAAACTTTCTAGCTGTGCCCCGCCCATTTCTAGTTAAGCCCCCACCGACGTATTGCCAGCATTGGAATCAACCGAACCATGAATTCCCAGAATACCAATATCAAGGTAGCTATACAGGTCAGCTGTTGCATATTTTGAAGCTAATTAGACTGTGTGTGTTGCTGCGCATGGCGCAATACCGTCTATTCAAATTTGTTTCGAAATATTCAACAAACTGTGTATTAAATAGTAAAGACATACAATTCGTATACTTAGCAAACTATTGAGTTTTAATGGCGGAGTTACTTCATTCATTACGCATTTTGATTGTGACGTCAACCTACAGATGACGTAAGTGAGCATGACGTCATATACTTGAGTGATAGTTTGGCTCTATCCATTGTTGCTTCGAGCATATTCCTTTGACTTTTCACTGAGCTGTTGACTTGTCTATTTGATTCTGTTTAACCACGCTGACTGTTGTTGAAAGCTTTTGCATATTTTGAAGGTGTGGGTGCTTGTTTCAAGGCAGTCAATGGCAGACAACACAATAATAACTGGTAAAAATAGTGCCATTATCCAATTTTATTGTTGAAACGTAGCAATCAAAGCGAAAATAAGCATTTGTGCACATGTTGTTTACATTCATAGTAATTATAATAGCCAGACACCTATAAATCTGCATCACTAGAATAACTGATATAGTCAAATCAACATCCATTTTGCAAATCCTATCTAGGTGTGTTATCATAATACCATAATCCTTGTGAATCACTCTCTGACCCGGTGTGGCCATTCTTAGATTACTTGTGTGCATGGCGCGCGACATTGATGATGCATAATGACAACTCGCCATATGTTACTGATGACATCATATGCTTGCTTTTTGTTTCAAACATTATCAGTGTAAACTAAACTACCATGGCACACGTCGAGGTTAAATTCCTGTGTCAATGCGGTTATATCAGTATAAGACAGACAGACGGATTTGCAAAGTCGGTGATTTGCATGGCTCTCATGGCTCCTGACTTGAATTATTGGTTTTTCGCTGGAATGAACCTTGTTCCTACAGATGTGTTCTTGCAATCACCAGTTTGCGCTAGAATGGAGCTGTCTCATTCCTTTGCCAAAGTCGGAAAATAAACTCTTAAAGGGAGAGGATAACATCTAAGATCGATAAAGGTCTGTGAATATATTGTTTAAATGTATACATGTTCCAGACACTCAGTCGATCATGAGTTGTGCAGATGTCTTTATCTAATGGGCTGGTGGTGTTAATATCCATGGGCGAATCACATGGGTTGACAGCGTGACATTATAAATACAGTCCAAGAAAGGAGTTAATGATATGCTTTTCTGTTTCCGTAGAAGCATAACTACCATGTCAGTAAGTTGATCCCGATGTGTGCCCTGGGAGTTCATATTATACAGACAATTTTTGGGATGAAAAACAAGCATATGCTGCCATCAATAGGACATGGCGAGTTGTCGTTATACGTCAGCAATAATAGATCAACAGCAAGGGAAGTCGTGCAGAAACATGACCCAATCTCAGGTTAAGTGACTGTATTCTCACTCAACAGAGCCGGAAATAATGTTTGTATCGTGTGTGATATTTCATCATTGGCCTCTTCAACAATAAGATGAATGTGTTTCTAATGTAACATATGTTTCCCATTCTCGACTATTCGTTATTTATTTGATCTTCATTTGAAGCACGTGCAATGTTTAGTTATTAATGAATATATGGCCTTACATAATGCAACACATTGCTATTTGTGCCATAGTATTTTTGTATTCATATTGAACTAGGACAAGCGTATAACGTCTATTGCTTTACTATTTAATAAACAGTCTGTTAAATACTTAGAAACTAATTTGACTGGTTAGGCAGCAACAACATACAGTCAATTTAGTTTTTAAATATTCAACATATTACCTGTACGTTGATATTGGGATTCTGGGAATTTAGGGTTCGATCGAAACCGCCAGGGGAAAACCATGGACGGAGTTTAGTTTAATGGGCGCAAAGCTAGAGATGAGTTCCTCTAGTGCACAAAGCCCTGTTTCTGCTGATCAATTCCTAACAATGGCTACCAACCCATGACTGTGTCTCTATCGCATAGGTGTTTGTGCACATAGACTGACATGGGTTGGTATCAGGTATCCTTCCGTACGCTGAGAATGCACAGCTTGCCACTGACATTAATGTCCAGCAAAATCCATTACCCAGGCCCCGATTGTGGTCCATTAATTGCTGTTATACTACGTCAAACCATATATGTCTAAACATAATGATTAGATTTTGTATGGCCGTCTTGGCAATCTCACACATTTCAAATTTCTCCCTGTGTTCGTAAACCATTAATTTTGTTGTGAATGCTTCTACCGAGAAAGCCAGATAATGCACATGTATTATTATTATTATTATTATTATTATTATTATTATTATTATTATTATTATTATTATAATTATTACTAGATTAATTTCTCATTACCTTGTAAATTGTGTATCCCATGGTATTTTGAAATTGGAGCATTATTCCAGCGAATTCGCTAGTTATTTTGGCGTTAACGTACGAATGAAGTCGTGTGGCAAATATTTCCATCGGATCATGACAGTATTCGCCATTTTCAGTCTCTGAATACCACGTTTAAATGCAAAGTGACTCTGCTCTGATCGTCAGCCGAGCTGATGACAGATATTAAGATAGATGTAGCTTAATATATGTCACATGACTATGTTTATATGTGGTATTCAATGAATCAAAATGGCTAAAAATATTTCTGATGGAATGGGCAGAGGGCCTACATACATACATTCGCGCACTGTAGTGAAAATGCTCTTTTAGATTTGTATTAGAGACGAAATATGATTCAAGATAGATATTTTGCATTTTCAATGCTATGATTGCCTATTGCACAATACTGTTCTATGCATCACACGGCCATTGTAGTTACTGGCTGGCGTTGACCATTAAAAAGGCAGCACACGTAATGAGCAATATTTAGCCATGAGATAATTATTTATACAGTGAAGATTGACATTTCATTACGTCTTGAATTTTTTGAAATAGAGATCGTAGGAATTGGTTAATGAATGGTTAAGCAGTTCCACAAATGTTGGCAGCGGATATGCCTGTGTGTATTGCAGTATTTAGTCCGTTGGTTATCGAGTGACATGAAACACAGTTAATTAGATAGCAACAGGTTTCAGCAACAGGCAGCATGCCAAGGAGGAACTGCATTATGTAAGATAAGGTGACAGCTCAGAGAAAGACATTTGAAGAAGGTGTCTGAATAAAACAAGAACGTACATTTCAGTTTAACAAATTTGCATGCGGAATCAGTAAATAGATGTACGCGTTGAGGTTATTGTTGAGATTACTGGCCATTGTCCTACCATAGCTTGTAATCAGGCATGTTACTACTCACCTTGATTTCCAGACAAATCTCTTATTACACAGCGCTTTGATATATAATTTCCCCTGGTGGTTTCTATTCAGAAAATATATATGGAGTTCAAATTTGGCCATCAGTTTCCTAGTCTCTTCCGTTAATCGCCATTATTTCCCAGAAGAGACTAGGAAACTGATGGCCAAATTTGAACTCCATATATGTTTTCTGAATGGCAACCACCAGGGGAAATTTGTGGCAGTTCCTCAGCCGATTCAGACTATTAAAAGTTATTTGCTGACATCGGTGGTTATTTATGAGATGCGTTATCGCCAAAAGAAATAACACAATAAATGAATCCACTCAACAGTCAAGCACATATAAGACATAAAGCCGGTGCATAAATCTAATGGTGCACACGCACAAGCAGCTACAAAGCAGTTTAAGTGCTAGAGTTGCTTTCGTTTAATAACTGGGCTAAAACGTTACAAACGAATGTAGCTTTCTCGCTATGTTTTCCTGGTCAACATGGATCAGGTTCTAGCACAATATTAAAACATAACTCTAAGAAATGATAGTGATTGTATACCGTTTTCTTAAATCAATGATATTTTGGGGTGGAATTCATAATTTAACCAGTAGCATATGTACATCACAACTAATTGCATGGCTTGAAATTAGTTTAATGCTTTAGTTTCTAGCCCATTATTTTTTTTAATAGCTTCAAGTCACGATTGCGCTACAATATCTTTTTTTAATTAATGGTACGTTACGGTGGATTTCATGATTTACGCATATTTATATATATATAATTGCTTGTCATGATGATGATGGCGACGTCTACGACGACTATGACGACGACGACGACGACGATGACGACGCCGACGACGGCGTTGACGGTAATGGTGACGACGTTGACGAGAACGACGGATGCGGCAGCGGTAGCAGCGACGACGACGACGACGACGACGACGACGACGACGACGACGACGACAATATATTATGTTCTGCGGATGCACTGCGGAAACATACTACGGCTTTCAATCCTTTCTCTGGGCATTGTATCTTGTCCTCAGGTTATTCTTGTTCGCCAGTGTAGTCAATCCTGCCTCTTTTAGGTCGGTACGCAGGATATATGCCAGGTTTGAGGAGTGGCGTACTCTATGAGGTTTGTAGATGTTGGTACCGAGTACAATAGATTCTAAGGCTTTCTGTGTAGTGGATTCACAAAACCTGGCCAGACCTTAACCATCTTTGTTGGGCCACCTTCACTGACAGTGAGGCTGTATTCTATATAGTGTAGCAGCACATCTACAACATCAGTATCATTGATACACAGGTCACGTTATACAAACGGATCCACAGTTTCCAAAGGAACTGAAATGCAATGGTTAGTATGACGCAACATGCAGCGATGACAGATGAGCTGCTCATTAGTAAGCCAAGGATTTTGCTCTTCTTCGATTACTCCCCGCCACGCAGCGCGATCCTTTGTCCCTACTGTCGCTGGTAGGTTATTAGGTTCACATGGATAAACTATGTCGTGGCTTCGTTCATGAAGAGATTGCCGTTCTTGAGTTGTTTTGTAACCATAAGATGAATGTTATCACATGGCTTCTTTTCTTCGTCTATGAAGTTTACATCGTCTGCATACACCATCTCTAATTGGAGGCTGAGTGTATGGACTCGTGGGTTTGGTCTTGTGGAGTGCTTTCGCACAGATGAGAGAGGTGTGGCAAGGTAGCGTGTAAACAGCACAGGCGAGAGGACATCTATCTCCATGCAGAGAAGAAATGGAGGTCTCAAACGCTACACACTCGGCATGTTACTCGCACTTTCAACGTTGTATTTGCCAATAGCAGTCTGACTAGTCTGACTATCTTGATGTAGTACCTTCAGGATCTTTGATAGGTTGATGATATCAAAGGCCAGTGAAACATGTAAAGATATAGCTCTGGCATGGATACTATCCATATTTGAAGTTCTTCTGAAGTTAGAATCTAATTTTGATATTATACATCATGAATCTCGGTATTGGGGCAAATGAGTACATCGAAACATATCTTGCCGCCATGGGCAGCGATAACACTTACCTGGAAATGTTCAAATCATAGAGATCCTTAACCGTGTCATGTATGGGGTATGGTCGCTAATTTCAAGCATGGAGAAAAAATACAGGGCTATGTCTGTAGAAGTTATAAAGACACGAGGATCATGGCATTCTATTATGGTCATTCGTAATAATAGGCTAACATAGCAATCAATATCCACTAACCTGCTATGTTGCATGGAGTATTCTATAATAAAACACCAGTTGATTATTAATTTGCCTGTTATTATCACCACGTTTTTCGAAGACATGTGGGGATTGTATGCGTGAACATTCAGAGCGTCTAGAAACACGACCATAGTATCACAGCGAGTACACCATCCGACATGTTACTCAAGTCTATTGCGTCATAACCAATTACGTCACATGTAGGCAGACTTCACAATCACAATGAAGTATTATAACGTAGGGCTGTGCGATATACCGGTATTGGAACCATCACCGGTTTTGAAGATGTGACGGTTCGAAAACCGGTATCATTATCTCATAACCTTAAAACCACATATTTATGAAAAACCGGTTTTGGCAATATATCTTTTTAAATAGTATGTTTGTATTGCATAAAATGCAATCCATGTGGCTAATTGTTATATAAAATCCGTTAAATAACCCGTTTTTCATTTGTATATCGCGAGAATGTTGCTAGATCGTATTGCTACATACGTTCAGAAATTGTAATCAGCTAGCGCTGTATTAACTTCTACGATACACGCTTGAAAGCGTATCATAAGCGATCTAGTGTTTGTGATATCTATGTTTATTAGGAATTCTGGACGCACATCCGGGACTCTAAACCGGGAAGTGATATAACCTGCCAACGTAGGTTGAGATCGAATTTGTCTAATAGCTTGGGAGATCAAGAGTAATTTCTCGTGAAAAATCATGAGCCAGCTCAATGTATGTTTGACGATAAAATTAACACTCGATGTGGGTTGATATACATTACAAGCGCCAGAAAATAACTTTTACAGCTTACACAGTTTTAAGTCCTTCCAAATCGCCCTTATGATATATATATATATATATATATATATATATATATATATATATATATATATATATATATATATATATATATATATATATATATATATATATATATATATATATATATATATATATATATCAAAATACGTCTGATTTCCTTTTTTGCGGAAAATGTATGCTAGTAAATAGTCTAAATGGCTGAGTTAGATTATACGTATCCGATTAATTCGGTCAATAAATGTGATTTACTACACATGTGCACACGTATAAGACAGGCAGATTTGTACCATGTGACAGTACTACGACGTATGTAACTAAATTCGACCTAAGGCGTGTGTGGTGTAGTTTGGATCGATCGGTCGGGTACCGGCCGTACCAGCTAAGCTGGGTACGCTCCACCCGTCCTGGATTCGTTCCCTGAACACGCACCCCTGGGTAGAGCTATACGCGTATATGGGCCGATGGGAGAGATCGCGTTGCGAAAACGACTAAGTTCGTTAGAGCGCATAGTGCGCATGCATGCGCTTAGATGCTATTTTTGATGGAGCACGTAGTTTTCGACAAAGATGGGAGGACGCTTTTAGTGTACCGCGATGGTACCCGATAATCCTTTTTGATTACCTTTTCCGGTTGACTCTGGCATTAATCAAGACCAGAATCTGACGGGCTTTTTAAATCTGTAAACCATTTCAAAATCGGTTAAGAAATGGCTGAGTTATCCACGGAAAACCCTTCTTGATTATCTTCAAAATATTGCCGTGACGTCATAACCACGTGGACGCAGAACTTCTAGAATGTTCTAGAACATTCGACTGTGCTATTATTAGCTACGCGCTGATTGGCTGTTGCTTGAACAATGATTGGTTGAAGCCTGCACCTGTGATGTCACGAGGGGTATAAAAGGAGACGCGATCCGGAGATAGAGAGCATCCTCGGCCAAGGGGCCGAACAGGTTGGCCCTGTACTAGCTGCTATTGAACGACGATACGCATATTAGCTCGCTTTCAGTCTGTTTTTCTCCCATAGCTAGCACTCACCCAACCCACCGCACTAAAACAATTTTGTAACTCCCTACTCACGGGAGCAATTTGGAACTTTCTGATTACTGTTCACGAATATCAATATCTACTTCGGAACACAAACTTGCGGTGAGGCATTTACGGCCTGAATAAGTGTTTCTACAGATGTAGAGGCAGGATATTCTTTGATGGATGACTCACCGGATCTGCCGGCCATGCTTAAAAGTGGTATCTCAACTGTCACCGCACTAATATCGTGTAGGTTCTTCTGACTTTCGACCGCAGCAAGTAAACTCTGCCTGGTGCGTCCTCAGAGCTGGCTGACGTACCCCGCACCGTTAAGCTTTGTTTTGTATCTTCATTCGTATCTGACAACCCCCGCTTGTGATCGGGTTGTTTACAACTTCCATCCGTGCCATCGGTGTACGGGAACTTTCTTCACAACAGTAGTACGATCGTATCTTTTGCTGACTGCTCGTTAGACATACTATTAGGCTTACAGTGCTGAGCGATGTACTCCCACCATGTGTGTTCTTGCGGGAATCTTGTTTGCGGAAACCAACTTGCAGGAACCGACCTGCGGGAACTTTCCAGCTTCCAGAGAATGCATCAACTCACGTCAACTACGGAATGACGTATCAATTTCAGTAACACATAGCCTAGCTTAAGAATGGCTACCGAGTATTCAAGTAACTATACTTAACATGTTAATTATTCCGCTATGTGTACTCTTTTAATTATATTGTATCCGTTAAAATGGTCCCGATGAGTAAAAGGTACCGTAACCGTCCTAGGACCGCTAGTTATAATTTCTGTATTTGTTTATAGTTATTCTCATTTTCTGTAAGGTGTTTTACTAACCGCACCGTAGTAGGTTCGTTAACCTGTTCTAAACTATATAATTCTGATCATATTACACAGTATTGCTTGTTCTGGTTAGTTTATATTGGCCATCAGTTCATATGTTTTGTTTATTTGTAGAAAATATAGGACTGCAGTGCACGTAGGAAACACTATACAGCAACACTTATATATGCAGAACTTTCTCCCGCCACCAACAATTTTTCACTGAGGTCGCTATCCATGCTATAACTCTGTTTAGCCCGGCATGCTACCGACTAAACCTTTTCTAATTAGCTCGATAGGATAGGTTCAAAATGATTAGAGACACTTTCTTCATTACAAAATCTATATTATACTCTTCTCTTCCGGTAGTGTGATAATCTAGCCCCGCACTCCGGTAAGACTCATAATTCCAAGATTTTGTCTCTCTTAATGCTCCACTCAGCCGTGTGGCTTCTTAATTGTTTGGATGTTCCTATCCGCACCATGGGCTGATTCGAAAACTGTTGGGGTTTCCGAGCGGTGATGGCCAGGGTGTGGTATCACACAGCGTCCCCTCGTATCTTCGGATACTTAGGAGTTAGCACTTTTGCCAATGTAGGAAAGCACTGCGAAAACATATCTTAATTATTATTTTATTTACTGAACAATCCTCCCGCACCGCTGTGCAAAACTGGGCAACTTGTATATAAACCTAACGGGTTAGTTCCATAGGACCCGGTGACGGGCGAGATGCGCATTCCCACCAAATTCCATAAGAATGTCTGGGCATGTTATTCAGAACTGCCACGCCCTTATGGGAAGGACATTTACGGTGGGTATTCGTCTCTCTCACCCCCACCATAACGATAGGACAATTGTCTAATAATGCTTTCATGAAAAGTTACCCATGTACTGTAACGTTTTATGTGGTTACGAAGCGGGATGTCCGGATTCTTATCCAGTTCGGAGATCTTACTAAATAACATGTATGAGCGCTGTCTTCAGTATTGATGTCTTGGGGCATCTGTTCTCAATGACAGCCGTGTCTAATAGCTCGGTAGATACCAGCCATTTGCGGCCAAAATAGTTCTTGTTTCAAAAACAACCAAAAGCTAATTAAGCGAAGCAGAAGGCCCACATAACTGAAACGGCAACTACTAATTCAGCGTACTAAAAATCACATAAGACGGTGACGAGGGAATCCATCAGGAATCGCTCATCCCGTCTTCACGTAAAACAGCACGCAACCCTATAGTCATAATCTCACTAGGTATGGTCTTTTCTTTCTCAAGCATTTTGGTTGAAATATCAGAGTGGGCCCATTTTTGCCTACTACTCTTCTCTCACTTTAAGCAGTGGTGACACCTTTCCAAGATGGAGGCCCGTGCGAGGCACTTGCCTCCCACAAGGATTCATCAATGACGGTCCATGTGAGGATAATACTCCTCACCCAAACTAGCACTAGGAGTAATGCCCGCGTGAGGCACATAACTTTTCATCCGAGATAATCTTCTTCCTTTCAGCTTAGAGGTATAATAACTTATAATAAGTTAATTAGTTTTGTCTCGTGTACGGGAGCCTCCCTTGCGGGGATACCTCTGCAGACCTATGCGTCTGTGTGGTACCTCCGGGAGCCCCATGTTTAAAAGTTCATCTACCTGTCTCTATGTCTCGTATTTTCGTATGCTCTTATTCTAGTTTCATCTAGCATATTTATAATTGTTTAGGCAAAATCATTGCATAGACTTATATTTTTAGGTCACCAAATCAAATCTTGTAAGTTCATAGATCACGAAATCGCTATGGACAGGCATATTGGTGACACAAATTCTTGGGATGAGACCGTTGTATTTAATGTTCGTGACGATGGTCGCACGGCTCCACTGGAACGATTGAGTTCCACCGGCCTTAGGAGCTGGTTTTTGTTACCCGCAGGGCAGTCTCCTACAGGGTCCGTCACCCCGAGACCGGATGCTAACCAGTGTCATCATTCGCCGTGCACTTGCGGCGCGGTGAGTCGACATGATACACCGGAACGGCCCAACACTACCCCGCGAGCTACAGTAAACGTAGTTAATCGGGATTCAGGAACTAGTCTCTGTATACATTTGCATAATGCGTTCCATCTGTCTGGTCTCCGAAATGGAGTCTGTGTAACAGTCTAATTAGGTCCACCATCTTTCAGACTTTATCACCGGCTCGTCGTTTCCAAGACGTGAAATGACTAACTATCGAATAGCATTTTTAGCGAATGCGCTACAAATTAGTTTACTGTAATTTGAAGTCATCCAATAACATACATTTGTTGTTTCCACTCTGCGAACTGCTTGAATTTGCCGCTGAAAGCCACAGTAAATTTGGCAATGTATTAGTCCGAGTTATCTGACTCCGCCCTATGCCATTTCTGATTAAGCTGGTGCCCGACTCCAATTGCTCATAATCACAATAGTGGAGCCGGTAAGGGCTACAAGAATCCACAGCGCTGATTGGCTAATGTTGATAAGCCGCATATGCGTAGGACCGAATATTTCTATTGGCTATCAATTTTTAGCCTGGTGAAACCCAATAACGAACAAGTGGAATGTAAAATACCTCTGTTTACATTTTAATCAGCTGATTATTAATACGGCAATACACGCCATAAAACGGCAATTATTCGGTGTCTATTCCATCTTATGAAATGCAAACTAACATTGTTTGGCACAATTGTGTACTAATCTGTAGCGCATTGTCAGATTCAAGCTGCTGAACTGCATTTCTGTAAATGTGTTCTAAGATTTCGGGAAATGTCAACCTCCCGCTGTTGGACGTACAATACGGCTCAGAAATAACTTATATTGTTTCCAAAACAAGATAAAATGTACAGTTGAATATTTTGGACTTAATCTTATTGGAAGCCAGTGCTGCCGTAGGTCGAAAATATTCAACAAAACTAGATAACATTTTTCTGTTTTGGAAATATATTAACCTATTTATGAACTGGACTGTAGTGCTACTGTATTGTAGGCTGTTGTTATTCTGGTGGGGTGGGGTGGGTGGGTGGGTGGGTGTGGCGGGGGGGGGGGGGTTTGCGGGGGGGGGGGGTTGGGTTAGAGATATCAGTCTTCCTCTGGTGTAGGCTGTTGAGGTGAAGAATCTTGAATCAAGTTAAAACACAATATTCAACATAATAATTCCTTCATCCAGAATAATTTGTCTAGCCTGATATTCAGCGTTCAAAGTGTTAACCCTTTGATCCTCCTAGCACAGAAATGACAAATTCTTTATGATGTACAGTACTGAATATTATATTGAGTATTTTGAAACTAATTTGACTTAGCTGCTGCTGCCATAGATTCAAAATATTTAACAGGTTTTCTGTATATGTATGACTACTGTATTCTGTGGCTGTAGTAGTAGAACCATCCTACAGCTGCAATCAGTCCTTCTTCGCTTTTGCCCACTGTGTCTTGTCCTCAGCCAAAATCCTTAGCTTCCTCAAGTCCATTCTTGACTTGAGTGTACCTAATCCTGCTTTCTTGAGGTCACCTCGTAGCACGGTTAGCAGATTTATGCAATGACGTCCTCTCCTGGTTCTGTATTTGCTGGCACCAAGTAGGGAGAATTCCAAGGCTCTCTGTGCTGGTGTGTCTTCTGCCATCCTTAGTACATGGCCAAACAAGGACCATCTTTGCTGGGCGACTTTTACAGACAGTGGCGGTGTATTACACATCTTGTATAGTGCAACGTTGGAAATTATGAACATCCCGAATTAGGGGTTTTGCTGCTGTCTTGCATAGTATGAAATCTATTTGGTTGAAAACAGCTTTTTTAGCCTTAGAACTTTTAGCGGCTTTGTGATCAGCAATGTGTAATGTCCATGTTGTCCGGTGGCGGCATGGGTGTTTGAAAGTCGTATTCGTGGTAAATAGGCCATTGGAACTAAAGAATGCCACCAGTGCATGTCCATTGCTGCTGCGTGTGCCCTCTCCATACGATTCCATGCATGAGCCAAGTCTTGAACTTTTGTCCGCAATGCCGAGTTTACCCAGCTTGGAGTTGAAATCGCCACACCCAAACAGTTGCCATCTAGCTGAGATAGTAATGGCGGAGCTCAGTTCTGCATAGAAGTAATCTAATATAGCTGGATTCGCTTTGGCCCTTTCGGTAGGTGGCCCATATGCATTGACTATGCGACACTTAGTGGTGGTGCACTTTCGTGTTAGTATAGCCAGGTCGATAAATGCAACGCGATCACTGACATATCAAAAAATAATGACATCGTCCAATACCCTTGGTCTGATTACGAAGCCTAATCCACGGTAAGTGGCCTGTTTTTCCTCCATGAGTTCTATCTTATGGCCTGTCTGAAATTGGTGCTCTGAGTGTTTAGCTACTTTAGTCTCTTGAATGCATGTGTATAGTTGTCTTGAAATTGAAACATTGAGGGTTAAACTGGTATTACTATCTATCAGCCCAAAATGGCCATGTACCGTGTCAAACCAAAAACCTTGTATTACCATGATGAATATGTGGTATAGTTTTTGGGTTTTGAATGAGTTAATGACTTGAGTATAACCCGTTAATCACCAAACCGGTCAAAATAGCTTGAGGAATATTTATGTACGCCAAGTGTCTATTTTTGAAAGTTTAACGCTGGGGTGGCTGGTGCGACAGCAGAATTAGTCATTACAGGGGTAAACTTGAACAAACAGGTGCGAGTTCAACATTACAGCATTTTTTCAGCAAGTGTGGGGATAGAAAATCTGCTGTCCAAGAAGTAAATCACAACTTAATTCACTGGACTGAAAAATTGTATACAATATTTCAATGATCAGCTGGCAAGTCTGAGCAATCTATTTCATGCTATATCCCTAACCTCAATGAGAAAATGCTGTCACACGAAACAATAATGACTTTTCAGTGACATAGTCATGTTTGACATTAAGTAACGCATCCATCTGTAGGTGAGAACTCTCATCTGGAAAAAATATTTATCAAATTAATAAAACCAGTGGAAACACTATTCAATTTCACTCTGTATGACAGTGACAGTGTACGTGCATGGTATTTCAATGGGCAAACTATTTTTAAAACAATTTCACTGAAACATACTGTTCCATAGAGAAGGGCAAACAGCTGTCAATCATGTTATTTTCAAGATATTCTACAATCGTCATATCATCTCTCTTAAAACAGATTTATTTGTAATCAGAGTGAGCAAGACCCAAAACAGTCATTGTATCTTTATTAATTCAGTCAGATTATTTGATTTAAGGATATAGCTGCTCAAACCGCAAGACCTAAATCACTTTCAGATAAAATTATTTTCAAAATATTTAGTTTTATGCAGATCTCAGTTCTAGCTCACCTGGTCTGAAAAGCCGGAGAGGCCAAATGAGCCTATTCCATGGCAATATATTTAGTCTAAATAGCTCAATAATAGGCGATAAAACAATAGGCGATGTTGGTTTGCATGTCATTAAATTTTTTGAAAAACCTTTACCATTCTACCAGTAGCAAATTCTGAGTTTGGAAGACAGGCACTTGACTATTTGGATACCATCATCCACGTCATGCAGAGAATACTGGCTGAATGTGTTATTATTGGTGACCATTCATAAGTTACCGTTTACAGATATTCCTACGAAAGTAGGCTAGATTGATCTACTGGTAGATGTCTTCCTCAGATATATGCGTTTGGAAAGTCAGCTAAGCTAAAGCAAACTCGACATAATCGACCAATCACATTTGAGCTTTTGCTACATGTAGTTGGTGGTCTTGACAGTAAAAGCAGTGATATATAGATTTTGATCTTTGAGCCAGTGTCCATCATCAATTCTTTTGTTTTGCATGGAAATTATCTTTTTTGGATACAAATTCTTTCATTTCTTACCTAAATGGTCATGTTTTTGTCAAAATTTTCACATTTGGAACTTAGATATTCATGCTTTCTACAGAAATATTTGTATTTTCAGCCAAAATAGTCATACTTCTGCATTAGTACCAAGATTTTCATGTTTCTGAATAAAAATTATGCATTTCAGTCTAAAATCTTCATATTTCCTATCAAAATTGTTTCTATTAATGGTTAAGATTGGTTAGGAAAATTGTCATTTTACTTAGTGAATGTCCATTTGCAAGCCAAGAAAATACCTTTTTTGAAATTTTAACACTGGAATGACTGACGCAGGCATTACAGTGATAAATTCTTGAAAATATTCTCAATACCACTGCAAAGGCTGTTTTTTCTGGCTTAATTACCCTTGAAGGGTTAGACTCGGCTCTCTTAGTTGATGAATTTTCACACTGAACATGGCAATAATATATGTTTTGGGCCTGCTGAATAGGAATTTGACATTATTCCATCATTTCATATCGAAGTTTTGTAATTTTGGGCCTAAATTCCTGAATTTTTTACCTAGAATATTCATGTTTCCTGTTAAAATGTTCATATTTGGAACATAGATATCAATTCATCATACATAAATGTGTGTATCTTCAGCCTAAATTGTCTTACTTTTGTATTTTGCACCCATATGTTTTGTTTCCAAACAGTTGCTTTTAGTCTAGATTTTTTTGTTTCCTGTCAAAGACATTGCATGTTTCTGACTAGAATCTTTACATTTCCAACTTAAATTTTCAAATTACTGGTCATTTGAATTTTGTTTTTAGCAATTTTAACCCAGGTTTTCTTATTAACCGTGAGCATCTATATATGTCTTTGTAAAAACTTGCTTATAATTCCAAATTCACAGATTTCAGTACAAAACTTGTGCATCTTCACACATTCCTTCACTTTAGATCCAAATTTTCTAACTTGTTGTTAGGTTTTAAACACTGGCTGATATTTGATGAAACGGTCCATTACAGATTTAACATTTTGACGCCAGATACACATATTAACTGTCAAAATTTATATATTTCTCTAAACTTTTGCTTGCAACACAGAATTTACAATTTCAGCAAGAAATGTTTGCAATTCAGCACCAATTTCTGCATTTAAGTACAAATTTCCATGATTTCAGCCATAATCTGCGTTTGAAACCCAATTTTAAATGTTTCTTATACAAATACTGATATTCCAGATGAGCGATACAGGCCCACCATGCACATTGTGTCTCTTGGTTCCAAAGTATACTTTGGTTTCTGACAATCTGGCTGTCATTTCTCAAGATCACTGAGACCACTCTTAAATTATGGTCTGTTTGTAGTATTAAACCCTGTAATATATTTTGGACATATAAGCATACATGACCAAAATATTAAGTTGGTTACCCCAAATAAACAATAATTTAAGTGTGGCCTGAAATTAATCCGAATTAAACCAAAACGCCCTTGTTTCAGGCTGAAACCTTTTATATTTCTGACTTAAATTTTCATAATATTAGCCTGGATTTTGTAAAATTTCCATTTAATTCCTTGGTATTTCAAAACCAGATTCTCATTTAACTGTCAAAATGTTTTCATTTCTGTGTAACTTTGCTATTAATCACAAATTTGCACATTTCAGGTCCAAATATTTGTATTTTCAAACTAAATTTCTGGATCCTATGACTTACCTGTAAATGTTGGCATAATTAACAACTTTAATTTCAAAAATAACCTTTCACAGATTGTGTCAGCTACAGATTACAGGTATTTGATAAAGTAAGCAGTAAATGTAAGTCCTTTTTTATATATTTAGATTTGCTACTTGTGAAAGACAAGTGATCCAAATTGATTAATCTGGATTTACCATTAATAAATGAGTTATCTGTTACTGATCCAAAGGCATACATGATCACAGGATCAGTGGTTCATGTGTAGATCATAGCTTTTTATCTGGAGAGAGTTAACATCAATAATGGTTTTAATGGTTGCTCAATGGCGAAAATCAGATATATCTTTATATGTATTATGGCTATGAAGCTGATTTTTTAAAAAGAAATTGGCATCCATCGTTCCATGGTGTCTTATATATACTTTGGCTGGGGAGGTCGGGTGGGTGGGTGGGATGGAGGGATGGGCCGGGGGAGCAGAGCTCTGGTGTGCCCATCATTATCCAAATGATATTAACCCAATGGTGCAGAAATGTGACCATATGATACAAATAACCTGTCAGATATGTTGACACAAATAATACTATTGCAAGATGCTGTGCCAGCCTCCACAATTCCAGTACTTTTAGTTTCAAAACAGTCAGCATAATGTGTTGGAATCATGATACAGAAAGTAATCAATGAATCAAATTTTCAAAGCTTCGCAGGAAACACCCCTGCTGGGACTATTTTCATTTGCCTCCACCAATCACCCACCCTCACCCCAATACCACCCACCCACCCACCCACACCCACCACCCTCAGTGCTAGATGATTTTCAAGGAAATATTGGTATTCTTTATTCAATTTATACAAGTACTTCCGTAAAATAAACTCTAGAAGAGTCACATAAGAAGTAAATATGTGGCCCAAGCCATTAACTAAGTGATGAACGAAAACTGGTAACAAAATTTGGAAATGTGCCTACTTCTATCCTTTAAGATAATAATCTAGATTAATAGCGCGACTTTTTAATTTTGGACAATAATCTTTAGTGAAAAATTCCACTTTAGTTATGTAATGTAACGAAATGGGTAAGATAAGACCATATTAATACCCAAAGCGTTATCGTTGTACAAGAGTTAAATAGCTGTCATTTCGCATGGAAGCGTTTGCTGTCGTATGGATTTCCCCTATCTGTGTAATGACGTCATGTACGTAAATCGCTTACAAAGATGACAGCCCATACCGGCCCTCATATCCTGACCCAGAGAATCCCCAGGGAGGGAATGAGGAGTCGGGTACCAGCCTAGTTTCTGATATGCCTGACGAGAGTCAGAGTTCCTACAATAGTAAAAGCCTGCAGTTGGTTGCGAGTCGCAACATTTGGTCATACTGTGGAAAATATAAACTCGTCACATTCATATAACCTACCAGCTTCGATAGAGAATTCTTTTCTCTAATCGTGCGTGGTAATTAGAAGTTTATACGCTTAGTAGTTACGGAGGTGTAGCCCGAAATAGAACGGTACCCCCTCTGTATTTCAAGCGGTAACGGTGTCGGTCTATTTTCTAGCCGAAATATACCGATCGGTAAAGCGGGTATGTATGAAAAGCGGATTTAAACAAATAAATTAGAACAGCGCACGCTCAGAGCTATTGTAATAGTCTCGCAGTTTTATGAACTTAGCAATCTCACAGCTGATCTAATAAATTTAATTAAATGTATATACAATACAGAAATACGTCACTAAATGAATGCCTTTCTAATACTCTGTGCCGTCAACTCAAGCTGGCCATGATGGAAATCTGGTAAATAGTTTGAAAACAATATGCCTAATAGCTGTTAAGGACTATGACAGCAACAGCTTTTTAGTCAAATCGATCTAAGGACTTTAACAATATCAGAATAAATTATTATATCAGATCAAATGCATTAATTAATTAAATAAATAAGCTTAACAAATTAAAGAATAAATTAATTAATTAATTAATAATTTATTAAATCAATAAATAAATAAATTAATTAATTAATAATTTATTATATTAATAAATAAATTAAGTAAAAATTTATTGATTTAAAAAATAAATACAAATAAATTAAAGTAAATTAAATTAACGTGAATCAAAATAAATAGATAAATAAATATTAATTAATATACTCATAATAGGCCTAACCCATTATGTGGTGATAGAAAGCTGTTGAATATTTCGAAAAGAATGGGAATACTAATTAATGAGATACATGCATGAGGCGAATTGTCGCAAGAGGGCACAGTTCTTACCCACTATTTTAATTCATATTGACCCCAAAATAAGTTGTCTCCCTACTTAACTAAAATATTTCAATGGCTGCTATCACAATCAGCATGTCGCAACCCAAATGCCACCACTGGCGTTATCGTTCTTTAAATAACAGTGGATGTGTGATATGCACCATGGAATCAGTGTGCTTTAGGAAGATGGTGTACATTATTAACCGTGGAAAACAGCTCGCTTAACAGAGAAAGAAAACTCCGATTTCAAAGATGGACATCTAGAACTCGTTAGTCTTGCCTACAAAACCAGAGACTACACACCTTAACTATCAAAGTCGGAATGCATTATCCCCTCATGGCATATAGTGCATAATAATAGAAAATGTGCTGTCCTCTTTCTGGGACATTGCAATGTAGGGAGGGAAAGGGCATAATTAATTCGTCCAAACATTCGAAAATTGTGTAGTGTAGTGAGGAAATGATTCCAAATAAGAGACTGCTTTACAAAACTTCCCCAAGCAAAATATCACCTTTTAGAGGAAACATATCTCACAATTAACCACTGGTTCTCGAGCACTGGTAGAACACCTATTGCCAAGACATGGTAAATGAGACAACATCGTTAGTAGCATCTCTCTCCCACCCTCCCTCCTCTCTCTCTCTCTCTCCCTGTGTGTGCGTGCGTGCGTGCGAGCGTGCGTGCGTGTGTGTGCGCGTACGTACGTGGGTGCGTGTTCGTGTGTGAATGCGTATGTTGTTGTATGTATGCCCCTGCGGATATAACTCGATCTTAACTTATTAGATTAGTGGTTATTAGGCAGCTATAAGGGTGGATTTTCCCTCGTCTAAGGAGCGGCCTTGCTCAGCGATGGCCGGGTAGCCTCGAGGTGTATTGTAGCCAAGAATACAGTTTCGTCATGAGACCTCCGTAGACTGCATAATGTTGTCACTGTCTTTTCTCCTCGGATGCCCACTTGTTCAAAGGCATGCTTCTCGTACCCAATCACCTGTTGCACACAAGATGACGAAGAATAATTAATGCAGAGATTGACCACATGCCCGGGTAGCTGGATAAGTATAAAATGCCTGGGATCTTTGGTGGCCAGAAAGAGGTAGGTGTGTCATCTAATCAATTAATCAAAAGTCGACAAATCATATTGTTACTAGAAATAAAGTAATATCACAATAGTGCATGATGGATGAAGAAAGAAGATTACAGTGTTGGGTGAATAAAGAGACATTCGTGCTCGATCAATAGACACAGATGAGGGTGATGACATGGACATCATATACTTAGATTTTATGAAAGCCTTCGACCCTGTACCACGAAAGCATAGCCTGGTGAAGTTTAACGGATGTGGCATAACTGGGATAATACAAATACTAAATACAAATCAGACTCATTGTAACTAACACTGCATCAGACTGTGCCAATGTTCTACGTGGCGTCCATCAGGGCAGCGTGCTGGTACCAGTCCTTTTTGTCCTGTACATTAATAACCTTCAAGAGCCACTGCCACCTGAAACATACACGTATGCAGATTACAGTCATGACACAAATATTTCTTGCCTCATGAACAGTGGCAGAGATCAGCAGGCCCCTCAAACCGTCCTGTTCAAGCGCCGAGACTGGTAAGTGGTCAGATAAATGGATGCTTCGGTTCCAAACTGACAAGTTCAAGGTCATGAGAGTCAGAAGAAAAGCTGACACTGAGCATGCAGATCCACAACACAGAATGCAACGTAACAGATGGTGATAATCCGAAAATCCTTCATACACCTAGTCATGGAGAACTTTAAAATGGTTATATAAGGCGCTGATCAGACTACATGTAGACTCAGTGTTTGGCAATGTGTTTGGCACCTGGTGCCACGCACCCACGTACGTACGCGCACACACACGCACGCACGCTCGCACGCACGCACGCACACACAGGGAGAGAGAGAGAGAGAGAGAGAGAGGAGGGAGGGTGGGAGAGAGATGCTACTAACGATGTTGTCTCATCGCATGTATAAAGGCATATACGAAGATCCTTGCACTCACATACATTAGACTACGTGGCCACGTGATAGAGACGTGTAAGCTATTGAGTGTGGTATGCGACAGCGATGTTTGCCTTTGCATACCAATCAGAGTGGATACTACAATAAGAATCCACCATTTGAAAATATATTTGAGGCCTCCTAACAGTCTCAGGCAGAACAGTTTCAGAGACCGAGTAGCTGAGCCATGGAGCAGCATTCCAGAAGAAATGATCAGTGTCCCGACTGTAAAGGTATACGTAACAAGACTCGACAGGTATTGGGCACAGCGGGGGATGAAATATCAGTTTGATGCAGCTCGCAAGATCTCTGCACATAGATACAGCAGCAGTTATCTATGTATACACTGAGGAGGGGGGGGGCATCTGGCCAGCTGTGTCCAGAAAGTCCATGAGATTACCTAAGATAACCGACAGAGCGCACATTATGCTCGATGTATGTGTAAATGGTTCTCATGCCTCACTAACATATTGCATGAGACACAATCAGCAAATGAGTAGGTAGACAAATTACAATTTCCAATGATCTTGGCAGTGAAGAAAAGGTCAGTGTGGGTGCTTATGAATTGATATTTCTTCTTCATGAAAATGTAGCTGTTATAATATTTCATGGGGCATGGGAGGAATGGTTTCACATTGGCTATTTGGAGCTGTGTGGGATTGGTGAGCTTTATTTTGACTATGCTGTCTTTAAAGGGGATCACAAACAGAGAAGAGCCAAACCACGCAAGATAATGCTTTTGTGTAATTTAATTAAAATAAAATTATTTAATTGCATATTTTCGAATTACTTCTATGGAGTGCATGCTTCTAGTGGTGTGTGAATACTACATTAATAAAAGTACTTATATTTGGTATTTTTTATTAGAAGCTAATTCTCGTCTATGAATTTCTTTAATGGCTTTGTTCTTCCTTTGGCTAAAATGGGGGTTTTCCTGGTGAGTCTGCAATGGTGGGTGGCTTGCCGAATGGGTCGGTATTTTAGTAGGGTTGCATTTCAGGAAGATGAGTGTTCAAACCTGTTAGGAACTCAATATGTTGATGAGTCATTATGATCATTCAACACATATTTCCAGGAACATCTGCACGCCACCACCAACATATGTAAACATGAGAGCTACAACACACTAGTGACACTTTAAATAACATGGTCACTCCAGGAAAGATGTTTTTCATCTGGCCCACCAGACCCAACTCCACACCATGGAGAAGCCATGTTGAATGTCACAGGCTCAACCAAACTATACCTACACATCTCAGCCGCACTCACCTCCCGTTCTCAACAGGATTATTCTACGTTGTACGGGTTGTACGGGTACATTCCAAGCATTTCCACCTTGGGAGGACGATGCGCATGTATAAAGGCATATACGAGAGGTTCGTAAAACAACTCCGTCCACGAGATCGCCTAGTGCACATGCGCGGGCGTCAGAGATTGCTAGCTAACGTGCGTTAGGGTTGAAGAGAAATAGCATCTTATTTTGTATCGAGTCAGTACACGTAATTACTTTAACTTACATCTTTTTCGCCATTCTTGGTCACAATCATGACCGGAATGAAGCGAGGATTCCTAAACTCTTTACTATTTTGAAATCGGTCCAGAATTGACCAAGTTATAGCCAATTGAGGCAGCAATTTTCTTTCAAAATATTGAACCCAATAGGCTTAGCGCATGCATACTTTCAGCGCATGGGTACGATAGCGTGTCGCGTGACCCGCTTCCCTGCCTCTGAAGCTTTCTAGCTGATTGGCTGCGCCGCTGAAATTAGATTCAGCAGCAGGCAGGTGGTGGTGAGGTGCCTGGTCTGAGAGGATGAGTCATATAGTACTGCAAACTCACAGTAGGTACCAAACATCTGCTGCGGTGCCATTCCGTTTTGAGCATTCGTCCTCTCTAGAGTACTAGCCACCACATCTGCAACCATCAGTTTTTGTAAGCTCCCAGGAGGATATTACCCGGGGGTAATATAGAAATTAAAGTCAGGTAACCCAAGTCACTAATTCCGCAAAGGGACCTTTCGTGCGAATGGGCCTTTTGGGCCCAATGTAGCTCATCATCCAGTATGTGGGGCGAGTGATGTGCTCGTACAACGCAAACCAGTGGTGTAATCAATCCGCACACTATGTGTTAGTCTTTAGACATTTTGACCGCAATTAGGGGACATTGCCTGATGCATCGTGTGAGCTATTCAATGCATCTCGTCTTGAGATCCGACAGAATGCATCCACCTTATTAACTTCCTCTGTAGTCCTTCAAGAACTACAGGGCAGTTTTCAATTTCCGCACCAGTACGGAACTTTCAACATACTGTTTAAATTATTAACTATTTGTGTAGACATGACGAATTACTAGCCATCCACTTCCGCAAACGTTCTTCTTCACTTTTTCTGAGAATGCGCAGCATCCGCAGTTCGCATGCAGTTTTTCCTGGCAGTTACTTCCGCATCGTGCCATCTCACATTCCGAATGTGTTACGTTTCAAGTATTGTGAACTTTTTCATACCGATGACTAATATGTACTCTGTTATTGTCATATTATTATTGTATTACTTTTGTGTAACAGGTACTGATGACCAATAGGTACCGCCCGGTCATTTGAGACCGCATTTTTATAGTTTATTATTATGTATATATTATTCTTATTTTTGTGCATACGCTCCGTCAAGGTCATGCGACCTTCTATTTTACTGTGCTGTGATAAGTTAGTAATATGGCAGTAGCCATCCAAGTTATAGGTTTTGCTTATTTTATATAAAAGCTCTTTGACCGCAATATCACTAGGTTACACTATACAACAATAACATCCGCAACACCTTGTTCCCTGCACAGCATCAATTTTTCACTGAGGTCGCTGTTCATGTTCTCATTACGCGAACATGGCATGTGGTCGAGTAAACCTGGACCATTTTAGCTCGATAGGATAGATTTATAGTAGTAGGGACGATTACTCGGTAGGAGTCATTTTGTGTTAGTCTCTTTTTCTGCAGTAGCGGATATGTAACACCGCAAGCAGGCTAGATTATATAAATTGCCATTTGTGGCTAAACCTAGATCTGGACGCAACAACTAATTGATAGGACCGCATAAATAAAGCGGCAACGACTAATACAGTATCTTTGAACTTATATAAGATGACGGTGTTGAATTCATCCACCCCATCCTCGCGTAAAACAGCTTGCATCACATTAAACTTGTAATTTCACTAGGTTGACTCTTTTACACGATTTGGTTTGAACAAGAGAGTGGCCCTTTTGCCATCTCTCTTCCTCCGCTTCGGCGTCGTAGCCATTTTCCTATGAAGGAGGTCCATGCAAGGCACTTTCCTCTTGCAACAGATACTGCTTGTATGGATTAATATAGTTTATATCAAACTTGCTATGTAGCCGCATTAGGACCCTCCTTTGCGAGGATGCCTCACGAACATTACTCTGTGAGGTACCGCTGGCGAGGACCATGGTCATCAACTTGGCCCTATGTACTAGACCTCTCCCAAGCAGCAGCAAACGAGTACGATTGTTTGACTGCTACAAATATTAATTATTGTATTATTTAATTATGTCCCCGCCCTAAATGGAGCTGTGGGACCGTCACCCCAGTGATACCAACAGCGAGGATGAGACCATGAGGTTCAACTTCCGTGGCAATGGTCGCACGGTCCCACTAGAATGTGAACGTTCCACCGGCTCTATAAGTTGGTCTCTGTATAATCCGGCAGCATGCAACACTGGATCCACAAGGCCGAGATCCGCAGCTAACCAGCAGCCCCATCCTAATGTACCATGCACTAGCGGTACCGGGGAATGGGAATATCCGGCAGATCAGCGTGCACACGTATTATCCTGACACAATCCCTCTTCTCGGAAGGAACCACTCATTGATCTTGGGACACCTTTACGACAGTGTGCAGCAGAGAAACTCGCCTCCTTTGTCGCCGACAGAGTCACCACCAAACACTACCGCCACAGAAGCTCCCACCACTGAAATCACTGCCAACGCTACCACGATAGAAACCACCAGCACAAGAACCACTACTGGACGCTGCGATGACAGTCATTACCACAACACCAACCACCTTTGCTGCACAGACTGCTTCTGCCGGAAGATTGTACATAATAGTGCGACCCTCCTGCACTTAGACTAATGTGGAAAAGAAGGAAGTACCCCAGAGGTAGATTGCATGTTGGCGACAAAGGATAATATCAAGGATGGCCGCTCCAAGTTCTGAACTCCTGACTGCTGGAGAAAGACCACCTTTCCAGTTGCGTCGAACTCCGGTCGGACCTGCGCATCTCCAAGGATATGGCTGGCCACTCCAGTGAGCAAACCTTTGTTGGGGAGCCCCAACCTCACGTCCAGGGGATGGTGTCGTAAGCCCAGAGACCAGGACACATGCCCGAGAGTCACTTCGGAGGACTCACAAGCTTGGACAGCCTCCGCCCTGTCGGACCAGCCATCGCCAACTGGTGCCCCCAGCCTGAAGCTCGAGGGAGCCGAAGGAGAGGACAGTTTGTGTGACGACAGGTCACCCGGTCCCCTTGGATGGGGACAGGTGCAGGATGACAGCCGCCCGGCCACACTACGGTTGAAATGGTTACTTTACATATTTATTTATTTATTTATTTATTTATTTTAATTTATTAATTTATGGATGTATTAATTAATTTGTTTATTTTTGTTTTTATCTTTTAAATTAAGTAATTAATTAATAAATAATTCTTTTACATTAATCGGTCCAATTAATTAATATTAATTCATTTATTTATTAATTTAATAAATTATCAGTCAGTCCGCCCGTCCGTCCGTCTGTCTGTTTATTTATTTATTTATTTATTTATTTATGTATTTATTTATTTATTTAATAAATTATTTAATAAATTAAGAATTTATTTATTTATTTATTCTTTAATTTATTATTTATTTAATTAATTAATTCTTTTGACCTGATACAAGAATGTTATTCTAATAAGCCCTAGATCGATGTGACTAAAAGCTGTTGCTGTGATAGTCATTAACAGCTATTAGTCACATTGTTTTCAAACTATTTTCCAAAAAGGCCAGCTTGAGTTGAAGGCACAGAGTATTAGAAAGGCATCCATTTAGTAACGTATTTCTGGATTGTATATACATCTAATTAAATTTATTTGCAATGCTGTGAAACTGTTAAGTTCATACAACTGCGAGACGATTACAATAGCCCCGAGCGTACACGGTTCTTTTATTTGTTTAAATCCGCTTTTCATACATACCCGCTTTACCGATGGGTATATTTCGACTAGAAAATGGACTGACATCGTTAGCGTTTGAAAATCAGAGAGTGTACTGTTATATTTCTGTCTACATCTGCGTAACTACTAAGCGTATAAATTTCTGATTATCACGCACGATTAGAATTCTCTATCGAAGATGGTAGGTTATATTATATGAACGTGACGAGGCTGTATTTTCCAAAGTAGGATCAAATGTTGCAACTCACGGGTGAGTCGCACCCAACTGCAGGTTTTTACTATTGTAGGAACTCTGACTCTCACCCAGCATATCAGAAACGCCATTGGGCGGAGTCAGAGAACTCGGACTAGCAATGTATCTGTCTACTCGTTATCCTAGAGGGGTTGGGGTGGGGGCGTATACGAATTGCTAATTGTCTAGGAATCTAATATATGACTGATATTGCGCAAGAACTCGAAATGACATCGCGATGAATTTAAAAGCCCAAAATCCAATGTTTTAAAGCAGTTTAAGTAATGATTTCACTATAGCCTCTAAAATTGAATCTGAAACCATAGCTACAGGGTTAAGTCTATCGTTAAAAACGTTCTGTGTTCATGGTATTGTGGTGAAAAAATCAGGAAAACTGAAAATATTTCCAGTCAATAAACCGGATATCCGGTTAAAACCGGGTTCATGGCCAACCCCGTCACCGGTTGTGTTTTATCAAAATCGCACAGCCCTATTATAACTCCTCCATGAAGGTCGAAGTCCATCAAGTATATTAATTGTATGTCTTTGATGGATTTGCAATTTAATAAACATACTGTGGAATATTTTGAAATTTTTTGGAATATTTTCAAACTAAATTGGCTGTGAGCTGTTGCTGCAATAATCCAATTAGTTTGAAAATATTCAACAGCTTAGCTGTATAGGTACATTGAAATTGGGGTTCTTGTAATTCAGGATTCAACCACACATGCACGGACGCACTGATACACGCACGTACGCACGCACGCACACACGCACGCGGATATGGTCCATTAGTAAAACGAGCACTTTATTGTTGAATGGTTCAATGATGAAATACTACATGGTATACATGCATGATTTCTCGCTCTATTTAGTGAAAATCAATCCACTTAGCCTTAGACTGGTTCCTATTTCTGCACCCCATAGCTGATGATAAAATGTTGCTGAGGTATATCGACAACTCTCGATATGTTATTAATGGGATCATATGCTGAATTTCGTCTGAAAGGTTATCAGCAGTCTAGTATTATCAGATACAGTATGTATTCTCAGGCCACGCGTCAAGATCAAATTATTGGCACAGGAGTTATGCGTCTCCAGAAACACAAACGTATATCATTAATGCCTTTCTTGGACTGTATTTATAATGACATACTGTCAGAATGTACCCGATATATGTATCATTTTATCAAACGACGATTCGCCAGTTGATTCGCCCGTGGATATTCACATGACAAGTCCATTAGATAAAGGACTTATTGACAACTCAAAGATGAAAATCGACTGGATTTCTGGAACATATATGCAATTCGATCAAGCCACAACTTATTCTCAGACATACTTCGACAATAGATTTCAAACTGTCTATGAAAAAAATAACTTTCCGATTTGGACAAAGAAATGGGAGAGTTCTATTCGAGTGGAGCCTGCCGATTGCAAGGAATATTTCAATTAATCTAGTCACCAATATTCTAAGCCACGAGACAAGCTTGGCTATGGAACCACAGACTGGCATGGAAAAACGCGGAACCTGGAGCATCACAAGGGTTCAACTAATACACCTCAAATCACTCAAGCTGTTAACTCAGGTCGGTGTTAGTGTTAATCCGATTACTAACACAAACTTTGGTGCACTCACCAACTAAGTAAAGCTAGAGCTGCGCAATGACATGTGTCTATCAACTCTAATTCTAACACTAATACTAATACCAACATTCGGTGATTGCCCTGCCCATCAGTATTTGATTGATCTATGCACCACTAATCAGAATGCAATGCACATGTCTAAATGAAATGTAGTATGCCATCATCGCTTACTCTAGTTCATTACAGATGGCACGTGGATGATTCACTCTGTAAATATATGCTACATTATTACCATTAAATAACACCTACACGTACTCCTCACCATTACAAACAGATTGTACTGCTCGCTGGAAGAAGCATGGATAATCCATATTGTGTTTTTTGACGGGGCTAAGAATGGTGAAGGCCGTTCCAAATCAGTACATTACGTAGCCATATTAATAATGATGCGCATATACTGTGCTATGTGGCCGCAGTAGTTTGGAACATCTCGCAGCTGGAATCAGCCCTTCTTCTTTTGGCCACCATTTCCTTTCCTGAGCCAGAATTGTTCGTTCTCGCACATTCTTCTTCTTGGTCCTCAGTGCATGTGCACTCAGTTCTGCCCATTCATATCAGTACGTAGCAGATCGTTTATGTTTGTGCAGTGACAGCCTCTGCTGGCTTTGTAGGTGTTGGCTCAATAGCAGTTACTTGAAACAAAACTATCATTCAGAATCCCATACACTACTATGTTAATGGGATAAAGATGAGATTGCTGATTATTGCATATCGGTTACAAAATACAGTTAGCCACTCTCTCCGGGGAAATCATGGATACCCATGTTAACGTGGAGCTTACTATAACACACCGCATAGTGAGACAATGCAATTTCCTAGAGGTTCTAGCAAATTCCACCTCAACCGTGTGCGCAAATGCGATTTAATGTAGTCTAACTGTAAATAATGAAACATCATGGAGCTAGGTAATGGCTTTGTCTGGAAATTAATGTCAGCGACAAGCTGGATAATTAGCACCTCTAATAGGTCAGCGACCAGAAAGTCACGGTGGCATAGGCCCATAGTCACATCAACAGATATAGCTTTATTCATATGTCGGTTGCGTGGCCAGATTCAAAGAAGAAATGCGGGATGTATGCTCTTGTTTCTCCAGATACGTTGTTCACTTGAGATCACAGGAGCTGCCACGGTGTCTAGATTATCCAGGTATACTTAACATGATGGCTATAGTGTGTCCTGTTTCTGTGTATGTCAGATTGCATGTTTGTTTCACATCCACTGGTGATGACGTGTAACAATGTGGGTAGCTGTTATAGATATTGTCTCGGGCCTAGTTTTAGTGCCGGAAATGAGAACTTAAATATAGAACAATGGTAAATGTTTGCATGAGTGTTTACAATAAAATAATTGTGCATTTGCTTGACCGACATTGTGCTAATCAGTTTGAATTGAAAAGTGATACACAATATTCAATCTTTCAACAATATAACCCTCAGTAAAGTACCTAGTATGTATAAAGGTAATGATTCAATTTCCACAGACAAATAGCAAGAGTTTCTCTTAATCTCAACAGTATATCCAGAGATTAGAATTTTTTTTAGAAAGGTTCTACGATGAACTTGATGATCTTGTGACATGCATAGTAAATTGCAAAACTGTCGAGGGCGATGCTTCATATTTTAGCAAACGCTACCTCCAAACTCCACCACCCCAACACAATGGTATGATATAAAATGCCGACACAAACGTTTATAAATTCATGGTCCTGCCACGTCTTTTTCCTTCGACAAAACCTATGAATATGATAGCGAGATTGAATCAAGGAAATAGACATGTGAATTATCTTAATTGATTCTGGCAAATCGCCATATTGGATTCATCTGATATATTCCACAGTCTTCTGTGGTTTTGATCTCCATATCCATTTAACCGTATGCATAATGGAGCGATATTATCTGTCACTCAAGTATATGACGTCATAATCATTGATGACGCAGGTTGGCTGATGTTACAATCATAATGTATAGGTAATTACGTATCTAGCTCAGTCGTGAACATGGAAACGCCCGTCAAGTGTAGGATGTGTATGTCTTTGATGGATTTACAATATAATAAACATTAGGTTGAATATTTTGACACGATTTGAATGGGCGCTGTTGCTGCGATAGGCAGTAATGGCACCAAGTCAGGTTAGCTTCAAACTAATCAACAGCTTAACTGTATAATTACATGGAAATTGGGAATTTGGGAATTCAGTATTCAAAGTATATAAATCGATCCTAATATGCACAATATGCGGGTGGAACTTAGCTAGAAATGGGCGGGCATAACGAGAAATGAATCCGTATATTACACCAATGAGAGAGTTATAGAGACTTGTGGTCGAAACATTACGGGAATAATTATCATTTCAGGATGTGTTCACATGACAATGCAAGTTAGTTATTAAAACTGTTCAAGTAAAAAAGAATGGTCAAATCATGTTGGAACAGACCCGTCAAGACCTTTTAACCTTACATGTTAATGGCGCGTCTAAATATCTAGGACTATTACTGGCAACCCACACATTACGTGACAATGACACATCTAGCCAATGAAGCACATATACCTTTATAGAAAACATATCCTGGAAGATCAAACATCGTCAACGGATCTTCTGAATGGCAAAGAAACTCTTTGTGAAGCAGTTTAGATGTGAGGCCAGTTTTCCAATTTGTGTTCAATATGCCGGTACCGCTTGGTACTCAATAATATGGCTTTCTCCAGTCTCGTGCAAAACAGTAGATATTTCATATAACGCAGAATCGATATTTGCTTGATTCCGCAGATCCAGATATAGTATTAAATCCTGAAGATTGTCAATAAGAGCGTCGTTACAGGCTTCAATGGGAGTATTAGATAGCCAGTTCTGAATATCTTTGTCTATTTCGCTCGGCGTGCGCATGATACAATTACATAGGCCTAATGTGTTTTTCATATAAGGCATATGAATGTTCACCCGCAACTGTCACTGCCATTGCTATCAAAAGAATCTGACAGGTCGGAATGAGTTTCCAATTTTGCTTCAAAAGCCGCCTCATATATGTCAGAATAATTGCCCTCTATCACAGTTAGAATATAATTAGAGTTTGGAGAGAAACATATCCCCTTTAAAGTAATTTTGTTTTTAGTAAGAGTTCGTGATTCAATAACAGTATCTGCTTTTGTGATTTTATCTAATATAACTAATGTAATTCGCATACTCATCGCCAGAATACGTGTATTCTGAAGATGATGACTTAGAGTCAGTAACATAGATGTCACATCTATCACGATATATTTCGCTATGTAGATTAGAGTAGATGTTGTTCTTTTATGAAGATATTAATAATAGGTCATCTGAGCGTTCTGGATATTCACTAGCATGTTTACGTTCGTGCACTCTAATCTCGTCTACAGTGCTCTGGCATGCCTGATTTAAAGCATATTGCTTGATGTAGGTCTTACCGACATGCGACATTGACTTTCCCAACATGTATTCCGATCATTCACAAAGTATGGCCGAGGAGACAAATTTTCATTTTCATCTGTTCTCCATCGTGACCCAAACTGTTTGTCCAGCTTAGTGGACACTGAGTCTATCTGAGTGACCAACATAAGCATGTCAGTCATCATGATTCTCAAATCCAAGATTAAGTTTTCTAATGCACGAACAATGACACACAATTTATGTTTGACCGGAGAATTGTTTTTATGTTTGTGTATTTGTTTTCGGAACATCACGGCGCACATATTCTTGTCACACGGTTGTCAATGGGAATATGACATGTGTTGCAAGAGTTAATGCTACAGATTTCTCCCACGATTATGAATGGGTTTAGCACACATATTACAACACTTGATTCCATAGATTACTGCTACATGCTTCTTAACGGTAATAGCATAAAAGTTGCACGAGTCGGTGCCATCAAATCATTTACATTGATGAACATGTTGCTTTTGATCATAGAATGACAATATTCTGAAGATGCCTGAGGGAAATTCAAAACAAAAGCTGATGCTGATAAATAATTGGTGACTAGCGTGTGGATAAAGGCACAATATGTTAAAAGCGTGTGGCCAGTTTTGAATCTGATATGATGTTATACCATAATCAAGAAACTGGAGAGCATGAGGGTGTTATATGCCCTATGCAACATCTAACAAACACACGTTGTTCGATGCTGAAAACATAACAGATACTCATATGTCAATGGACCTTTCGGGTTTTAGCTATGCCCCGCCCACCTCTAACTAAGCTCCACCCACACCTCGCTCGTGCTGGGATAGATCGATCTATGAACACCCTGACTATCAATTTCCCAAAAACTACACAGGTAAGCTGTTCAATATTTTGAAACTAATTTGACTGGGTGCTGTTGCAGCAACAGCGCCCAGTCAAATTAGTTTCAAAATAGTCAACAGCGTGTTTATTAAATAGTAAAGAATTACAAAGATATACAATTCATACAACGTGTCGGACCATTTGAGATGTGGTGACGGTCTATATGAAACCCTTTGTGACGTAATGATTATGACGTCATCATACACGCGCTGAACTGATTAAGACGTCATACGACGTCTGATGATGAATGGATACTCTAGAAAGGTGAATTCCGAGTCCATGAGCGAGAAGGTAATAGTGAAGCTCTGAATATCGACTTTCCATTCATCCAGGTGTTCAGGTACAAACATCTGACACACTCTGATGAGCAGTATTTACAAAGCTCTGACTGCTTAGAATCGGCACAGCAACAGATAAAAAGATCAGTAATCCCTTTATAAACATACATTCATGTAGATTTCAGAACATGCATTCATGTAGATTAAGACCCACAAAGTTTAGCTGATTATGTTAAATTGTCTATTTATCATTCCGTCTCTCTGTTTCTGCGTAAGCATGCAGGTCTTTTCTGGAATATCTCGGTCGGTTATGTGAGAACAACCACTGACATATATTTGATAAATGCAATGTTTTATCGTTGAAAAGACTACTAGACTAGGTAGTGAATTATTCCTTGTGCGGTATCTGGCAACTATTTACCATTTAGTTAGGGTACTGTTTCGTTGGAAACCATATTACTGAACATCAAGTATTGTTACGGTACGGAAACGAGTCCAATATACATGACATTCTGTGGTTATTTTCAACTCAAATATTGCCTTCTAATATTAAATAGTATATGCATTATCGGTGTCATTGCTTTAAGCACGAAGATCAACTTACTGACACATTAATTGTATATCTACAGACGCACACAACTGTATCTGTAAATCGTTAAATCTTTCCAGGGTGTGTATCTATATCGTGCCTATCTGATATATGTTTATTTCTCTCATCTGAATGTGTGATGTTTGCAGTATCTTAGACAGAGCACAAACATGTATCTACTTCGATCAGAACATCATAGATTATCAGACTCTTAACGAGAATTCAAAGTATTCCCTTCTCAGATTTCGCGGAAAATGATACATATCTCAGTCAAATTTACAATTCCCGTCATGCGCATAGAAATCTAACTTCATTAAAGTGCAAATTAGATATTCCAATGCTCGTATGTGTTATAATAAAGACATAGTAACACCAAAACCGGTGAACCAAAACAAATACGGCAGGTCATCGTTTCCTACGTTTAATACGAATTATATCTAAAGATAAATAAAATGAACATCATGTGCCCATTTCTTATTTCCTAGACATATTTGGTTCCACAGCCATTGTATTTTCTAGACATCCGTATGTGTCATTTTATTACCACACATATTGTATGATCACACATAGGAAAATCACGTCCGATATGAACAAGTAAATCCATGTAAAGAGTGTGTAACATTCTAAATCACACTCCATAAGAGAACTCACAACATAGCTTTACGATAGAAGTCCTGAATACATGGAATGTAGTACGTGAACACGTTCTATCGCACAACACATTAATATATTTAAGGGCAAGCTCCGGAAACAGCAAAATGCCACTATTCCTGTATACAAGACATGAGAGCAGTGAACGGTGTGATGATATGGTCCCATAGTTAAGAAGGACCTGCGACCATAAATCATCGTAAGATATCCTAAGTAATCCGTCATTTATAAGCGATCTGTCCGGGAAGCTCCAATATTCTCAATTGTATCACAGTTACTGATATGTGGCTCATAGCATTATTCATAAGGCAGATTGGCTGTCCAAAGGCATTGGCATTAACTCAGCAAAACTGTAGACAGCTCGTCTGTTCGATGTTGGACCGAGATTCCCATGGCTGCTGCATTTCAGGACAGATAATGATCTGATGCTACTGAAATCAGAAAATAAGAGAGAAATTTGAAATGATTATTTATAGCAGCTGTATCGACAGTCATTGATATACTTCCATTGACAATTACATTAAGAGACTGTTATTAATTACTCTGATAATGGCGAACCAATACTTTATTGGCAAAGGGGAATTTGCATGCGTACGTGCCTGTTTTCTTGCGTGCATGCGTGCGTGCGTGGGGTGCGTGCGTGCGTGCATGCGTGCGTGAGTGCGTGTGTGTGTCCTTATGTTTGTTAAACTGAAACGTGCCCAATCAAATTCTACTGATCACATTCGACCAATTAAATTTCTCACTTGCACACATAGGTGTGCTTTTAAAACATATAAATTGACAAAGTTCAATTGACCACCTCCTTTCATTTAGGTGTAAATAATGATTTTCAGTAGATAGATTCAAGGCCCGCTTGAAAAATGGCAACCATCTGCTGATCAAGCTTCATATGTCCAATCTGATCAGTTTCCTATGTGCGTTGTATAGAAAAACCATGCCAAACCGCATACTTCTATCACCCATTGCCAGATATGTTTGGTCATCTGTCTTACTACTTCACAGGGATACATTTAGAATACTGGATGATCAACAGAGCAATGCACAACTCGCTTGTGATAATCAGACATTAACATCAGCAACGCTATGACTCACAGAAACGGCCCTAATGCTAACATCTGCGTTTGTAAACTGTGCTCCATAGGCACTAAGATGATCACAGGTGCGAGTGGCCTGTGCTAACAAGGCCATTGGTGTTAGCGACCAGTGCTACCATATTCATTAATACGAACATTGGTACTGGTAACTAGTGGAAGCATTGGCATTATGAAGGACAAACGTGTCAGTGGACAGTGCTAACAAATTCATTAGAGAAACATTGGCGCTAATAGCCAGTGCTAAGATAAGAATTAACAGGAACATTGATGTTAGTCACTGGTTTAATCTTATGCAGGAACATTTATGCTAGTGACCAGTGTTAATTTTGTATTGGTCGTTGGGGGCGATTAATCAATAGCAATTTTTGGTAACTCGCTTGGTAAGCTCGAGATGATGAAAGAACTACTCTTAAGAAATGGAATTGTAAGTCGATGTTACTTGGTTGAAACCAAAGTTCAGCCCTGAATATTTGAATTCCCGTTCCACCCACGGCATTTATTATAATTTCATTGGTTTATCGTTTGGGAGAAGAACCATTTTGATTGATTAATGGCATCATAATTTCCACCAGGAATGTATTACAGAAAGAAATGTGTCCATGCCAGGTATAATTTTCAGAAATAATTTCTATTAATCACCTATGTCACAAGCAATTCCCGTTACGTTGGTGTTTGGCAGCTCAATAGTATTTTTTTTTAAACTTCAACGAATGTTTAAGCGGGACACTTAGATGTCTAGGACGGTGTAAATGTATGGCATATTTATCTTCTTGCGTCACAGGTGGCAAAACGAGAGCCTTCAATTCCATAGAGAAAGAGAACATAACCCTTTGAAACCTAAGTTCTTAGCATACCCCTTTATTTATTCCATGGTTGCATAATTATTGATTAGTTCACCACCATCCATTCTAATAGGAATTCACTACTGTCCAAAGGCAGTAATCAATCTCAAGTAAAATTATTCTAGCATAGTCAAATATTATATTCACTACAGTAATGATTTAATTTTATCTAAACTTATTTGTTTGATTTTGAGATGAAATGGTTAGGTATGTAATTTAAAAACAACAGCATGTCAGCAGAGGTCTAACAATTCCTACTGTTAATATCATAGCTCTAGCGCAAGTTGGTACGTTTCACTTATTCCTGCATCCCAGTATACACATTCAAACCTGTGTAAAAGGACCAGTAAGTGCATACACCAAATCAATATTATTCAAGGGTTAGATGTATTATTTACTTGGATGTGAGATTTAAAGACAGGGTGTCTTTATAGACAGGATTGGCCGTGTTTGTATATGCAATGTCCGTAGCAATAAATGGCATAATGCATTAATCCGAACATTAGTACAAGTGACCAGTGCGCATTAACCCCAACATCCATGCCAGTGACCAGTGCTAACACAGGCATTAACAATTAACATTAACATTGGTGCTAGTGGCCGGTGCTAACACAGGCATTAACGCGAATATGGTCTATCTCCCCTTATCATATTGAAACAAACATGTCAGCCGGATCGGATTTTGCTCATTGTTTCAGCTTGCATTTCCATTGAACTGCGAGTTTGAACCAAATAGCAGACCCGATTGCGATTCTCCTAACGTGCATGTTGGAGTGGCATTCTCAATTTTCAGTTTGTTTACAGGTCATTTTTGTGAAATATTTACATCAGTGGAGTTTAACGTTAACAGTGCAGCTTGTTCAAAGTCTGTTGTAAGTACTGGACAGCGAAACAACATTTGGTATGGAAATGTGTTCGTTGAAAGTGTGTGTGAACTATCTGGAGACAAACACGTATATTTTCACCGGTGCGGATTTTGTCAAGTTCCAGATTTGCATAACAAATAGCAGTCAGCCCCACATGTTAACTCTTTTATTTTTGATAACCAGTTTGGTGTTTCTGGTCAAGATGTTGGCGTCTTGGAATGTGTCTGATTTTTTTAATGAGGCTGCTAAAAGTTGTAGAAAATGCACATTGCAACGACTTTCGGCCAGTATTTGACGGATTTCTCGCATATTCCTTGACAGATGCATCCTTGACAATCTCTGACAGAATGCAGAGATAAATGGGAGCATATCAAATTGGAGTTATGCTTAGGCAGACCGGATTATTCCGGTAGCATGTACTTTGTGC